>CM021109.1:184576169-184699577 GCA_007115665.2 Sequoiadendron giganteum | reverse complement strand
GATTGAAGATTGATGCCTATGGTGGATCTTGATGGATTCTAGGTTTTGGGACATGCAACTAGCCATTTACCTAATGACTTGTTTCTTATTGATACCATCTTTTATCTTCGTTCTACTTGTTGACTAAAGCAAGGTATATTCAAATTTTTTGATCTATTAGGGGATTTGACTTCTCCTAAGTCTTATTTTTATCATTCAAGTCCATTTAGGGATCTTATTATAACACACTTGAATAAGGTTTATTTGCATGTCAACTCTTAACAATCTTAGAACCACTTAAGATTAGGGCTTACACACATTTTTCAGATTCTAGATATGTATTTTTTTTAATTACCAAACTTGGCATTTGATTAAGGCAAACCCCCATAGAAACAAACCCAAAAATATAGTTTTTGACATAGGTACAGATCCAAGAGTGGAAATTGAAAGGTATACGCTGGAAGAGCAGATCAAGAGCTACAAACCTAGATTTTGAAATTTCAAAAAACCTTGGCTGGACCCATTTGCCCTAGGGTGAATGAATCCTAGAGGACACTCGACAACATTTTGGAAAAAGGTGCAAAAGTACTTAACCTTCTCATATCTATCTGAAAGTTGTAGGTTTCAATATATTAAGGTTTAATATTCTAATTTCATGTGTTACTTTGCATTTGTGGTTTATTTACTAGTTTTAGTCTTTCTCCCAAAAGTATCATTTCAACAGATTTTCCTCATCCTAGATCGTAAGGAAAACAACAAGATCTCCTTCAAGGTTGACTCACCTAAGGGCTGAAATGTTGTTCTTTGTTCCTCTTTTTTTTGGTTTGTCCTTGCTGCCAAAAGACACTATGGTATACAAGTATATAGTTTTGATATTGATGGATCGTTGACAAGTTGCTTTTGATCATATTGAAATTGGTGAGTTGGTGTTTGCTCTTGATCAAAATGGAAATAGTGAGTTACACTTTGATGGATCATTGACAGGTTGCTTTTGATTAGAATGAAATTGGTGAGTTGGTGTTTGCTCTCCGTCAGAATGGAATTAGTGAGTTACACTTTGATTTGCATGGTCTAAGACACATGGAATTGGTGAGTTACACTTTGATTTGCATGGTATATGACACATGACATATGTGATTATCAAAGTTTCATTTTTTATGAAAAAGACAATAGCATTTGTGTTTTGGCATTATGGCAAATATGGAAAGGTGAAAGGTGAAAGGTCTATATGAGCATCATAATATGTTTGTTGATTTCACAAGATTTTTTTTTTACAGGTGTTGAGATTATCTTTATAAGCAGATTATGGCGCACACTACCTTGTGTGGCAATGTGAAAAAGACACATCATTATGTTTGATTTTAAGGCCTATAAATGGTCTTTATTTCTAAAGGCATATTATTTTTTAATACATTATTGCAATTTAAAATGTTTTTATAAAAGGCATATTAATGAGGACAACTTGTGTGGTCGATAAGGCACATGTTGAGTTTAGTTTTTTGGCACATGACAAATGTTTGGAAGGCAGAAATTTCTCGGATATATTTTATAAAAGCAATGCATTTCTTTGTGAAATCATTATTTGGAGTGCTTGGTTAGGGCACAATCAACTTAGGATTACAGTAAAATGATGATGTTGGAGGTCTTTGAAGTGACAATGGTTAGCTTCAAGTGGTTTAAATAGTGGAAGAAACATGGGTTTCAGGCACAAATTGTTCAGTTGGTCAACTTTCATGCTTCATTTTGGTAACATTATTTCTCAACCAAGTATTCTTACTTCGAAGCACAAAGTTTTTAATTTCTAGTCTTCATGTTCATTATGGTGTCGTATAGAATCTCTTATTCTTTATATATGTGGGTTTATTATTTTGCATCTACAAAACCCCATTGCTAGGGCATGTCATGAAAGGGTTGTTTGGCTGCATTTAGTATTTGCTAGGGCATGACTCTGTGTTAAATATTTGAAGCTATTCATAAGATGAACATTAAGGGATTTGTGTAACATTGATGTTGGTTTTTTCTTTAGACTTTACATACTATTTTTCTCGCAATGTCGACCATGTATAAAGGTGTGATACATATGTTTATAATGTTGAATGTAGTCATAAAAAATGTAGAGTCTACATTGCCAAAGAGAGACATCATGATGACTCGATAGGGGTAGTTATGGAAACAGTTATTGCAACCAGTTTTAAAGATTACATTTGGAAGTTTCGATGAGGACAGATGGCAGCTTGAAATGGAACATATAATGTTTATATAAATGGTGATTTATCATTGTTCGATGTTCAGTGCTTTCACAGAGTTATCATGTTGATTGTATAAACAAAATTATGTAAAGAAGTTTTGTAAGAAATGTGCAAAACATATTGTATAAACTGATATATTTTATATTTTAAAGACTCCAAGTGAATGAGTCTTTAGGATATAAAATGTATTAGATTGAAAGGGGAAAATGTTTTACAGTGAAATAGAGAAACCCTTTATATTGTATATTTTCATTTGATCTTTGAGATGTTGTTGAATAAGCCAGTGAGGCACAAAAAGGCCAATGAGGCATTTGAAATCTATCAATGAGATAGTATTGTTATTGAGACATATCAATCAGCCAGTGAGGCATTGTAAACAAAAAAAATTAGATAAAGCCAGTGAGGCAATTTTACTAGTGTTTTTTCTACCCTATGAGGGTTTTCCACTAAGGAAATATTGTGTTTTGTTTACACTTTGTCTATAGTTTGTTTGGTCTGCATGAATACATATTAGTCTTGTATCACTGTTTAGAATGATATTCCTTTCTCTTAAGTCTTATGTTCATGAGTTAATATTTATCACAAATTACTCCATAATATTGTGTTGATATTGATCTGTCAGCTTTAGTTGTCATAATGCCTATCTTAATTCAGCAAAAGTGTCATGCTGTTCATATATGATTCTCTATCTCATGTCAATAGAAGTTACCTTGATATTCATGTTAGTCTTGTTAAAGGTTTGAGTTGATGTCTTGAGTTAATAATGATTACCAAAGTTCTTGATTCTGAGTATGCTTGTTCTTATGATAGTTATGTTTCAAAGTTTTGAAAGATTATATCAGAGTCATCTTGGATTAGTATACCACTAATTCACCCCCCATCTTAGTGGTATTGTACTCCAACATGAAAGTCAACCTTGGCTTAAGGGATATCTTTTTCTTAATGAGATAGAGGGAAATAGGTGTGTTATACCCCATTTCTATTTATAGTAAATTATTGGTAAACTCCTATTTGAATAGAAAGAACCCATTTCCCTCTATTTCAAAACCTTCATTTATATGTTTATTCCTTGGGATTAGGATAAACTAGAGGTTGGTATTAACCTATGTGGTAAGTTAGATCATCTAAATATTTCATTACCTTTGGAATGGGATTCTGTGATTCTATTATATTGTTTTGAGGTCAAACCTAGTCAAGAGATATTATGGTCATTATAGTTTCCAAGTCGAGCAAGGGGGTGGGTGAACAAAAAACACCATTCGAAGTATTGAGAATTTTTATTTATTATATATATGATAAACCTTTGGAAAAATAAGTGTAATTACCATTGCATACACTTTGTCAGTTTCACTGTGAGCCAGTATTGTGTAGGCAGGTATCCACTATATGGAAACACTAGATATGTAGGACACAAAACCATGCTTAGATAGACACTAAATTAGAGGATTTTCATACCAGTCTCTCCGTTGAAGGGTAGGGCCATCTTACCAGTTAGGTAGATGTGCAAGGGACTACATTAAATCCGTGGTTGGCGGAAAAGCACTTGGGTGATGCTCTCCCTCATGCAATTGGCGGTTGAGACTTGTGAGAAACAAAAGAAGATGAAGATATGTGTTCCAGATGAGGAAAAATTGACCAATATGTTCTTGTACATTAAGCTCTTATAATCTATCATTTGTAATTATGTTATTGCATCTATTTGGAAAATGTAAATGAAAGATGTATTCAATACTTGGAATTATGTAAAGTTACTTTATTAATGCAATGTGATTTGGAATGGGTTTATTTCAAATATGCATCTATGTTATATAATTGAATTTTTTTATTTCTATATGTTGGATAACTTTATCATTTCTCATATATGGGCTAAAACATAGGTGAAAACAATAGGGTAAAATTTGGGGATGCTACTGTGAATGGTGAACCTATACCTGCACAAACACAAAAGAACAATCATATAATTAACTCATGATGCAAGTTAGATCACCATTCCCCATGAAATTAGTTTGAAGCATAAAAAGAGGAAATAAGATGAAGAACACAACAATAAAAGCTATTAAATCCTATTCTAATGAGAAAACTCTCAATCCCATGGGGAAATTGGTGCCATTTTGATGTGGAGCCCTTTCCCAGTTCCTTAATGTAAAGTGATGATCTTTAGTGATGATTGTTGCTTCCTTGATGAAATTTGCCAATAAATTAGCTAAATTGATTGCAAAATATTGAAAAGCTATGAACTCAAATGCTAAATGCCTCTAGTGATTGTGCTCTTAGTTGATGGATCCAAGATTCAAATGAGAGCCTCCTATAAATAAAAGAGAATGATGGAGGAAGAGGCAAAATGGATGAATGTGGGACAAAAGACCAATCAATGAGAAAAGGCCACTTGTCCACATGTGATTGGAGGAGGAATGAGCACATTTTGATGAATGTGCAAATAAATGTGGTTAGGTGGAATTTGAAATTTGTGAAATGACAAGTTGGAGGGAGAGAAGAATGGAGTAAATGCCACTTGGTTCAAGGCAAAGTACATGAAAGAGGTCTTTAATGCCTTGTTGGATGTACTCATCCCTTTTGGAGGGATTTTTGAATTTGAGGAATATTCCCTCATTGATGCCAAGTTGAGAGAAAATAGAAAAAATTATAAATCAAGTAAATGGATTTACTTGTGCAAGTTGCAAAATCTAGGGGTTTTGATGGATTAAGATTAGGATTAATAAGGATTTGATAAATTTAGATGAAAATTAGTTGATTTGACAATTTGACTTAAATTTTAGGATTTCAATAAATCAAAATTAGATGAATAATGAATTTAGATTTATTTAAATAAAGTTTAATTTATTTAATTAAAGAGGGTGGTATTAGATTAAATCAAATAAAGATTTATTTAATTTAAAGGAGATGACTTTAGAAATTAATTAAATAAACTGAATTATTTAATTAAAAGAGGGACTATAAGATTAATTAAATAACATGATTTATTTAATTAATAGAGGCAGATGACTTAACCAGATAAATTTGATTTATTTAATTAAGAGTTGAAATATGATGAATTTAATTGAATAAAGATTATCCAATTAAATTGATTAGTAAAGGAGATGATTTAGGATGAATTGGTGTTAGTAAGATCAACATCAGGTGTATAGGATCAAACTGAATATTTTTCGTGTCTACAGTTACAAAAAGTGTGACCTCCTTTTGCTTTGTTCACATACCTAGTGGTCAGGATTTTCCTCATTATTTTCTACCTAAATGATAGCTTTAAGTGGCATAATGATTGAAAAAATGCGGCTTTCTCTTAGTCAACCTTTTATACTAGTGAAAGCCTAAAATAAGTAAAAAAATTATGATTTATTTATAATCCCTTCCAAGTGTGATTCAATAACATGTTGGCCCTATTTGACATGAATTTTTACTAGTCTTAACTCTAGATAATGGCGATTTTGTCTAGGTGCAATCACTTAAAAATTATAATTTTATATTTCCATCTTGCACAATATTTTAATCAATATTTTTAAGTGGGAATACCATACCAAAATTTGTGTTTATCTTTTCTTTTTTTTAAGTCATTTCTAAACATGTATGTTTTTCCAATCAATTACCTACTTGACTTAGAGTTTTTTGATGGAATTTCCATTAACAAAACCTTAATTAAAATAAGTTTCAAACTTGCCATGATTTCTAGCCAATGTAGCCACCTTGATCACAAATTTTACTTGGCATATCCACTTCAATATTGTGAAATGACTTAAATCCACGAGCTTTTGATGTTAGCCACACATTTTAGCCATATTATCCATATTAACTACCATTTCACCATGGTTCAACCAATTAAAATTTGTGATTTCTATACTTAGTCATTATTTTTATTTGTTGGTAATGTGTGTACTCCAATTTTTTCACTCACATCTCCATTTTATAATAGCATTGCCACTAAAAAATTATGACAAAGTTTAAACTTGTATTTTCTTTCATCATGGTGATGGTTTTTGATCCATTTTCCTAGCTTATTTTCCTTTTAGAATTGGATTTTCCAAATTAAATTAATTTTCACCAAATTTTCCCTTGTAAAGAGTGATAGCAATCACATTCTCCTTTACTAATTTTAAAATTATCTTTGTTGGGTGTAGTTATGAGGTATAAATGTCACTTTAGGCACAATTTTTAATTAGTTTTATCAATATGTATTTATACTAATCTACACTTAAACAACACTTTAAATGGGTGGAGACCAATTATGAGTTTACCACTTTAGATAGAGCTTCATGTTGTGGCTACTAGCCTTAAATATGATACAATTTTTAGTGCCTTCACCACCTTGGAAATATATTTCTTGCTTCATTGGAACCACCTGGAAATATGTCATCTCTTACATTCATCTTCTTCTTCATTAAGCATGTTTCCCTTGAAAACTTTACCATTCTATTTAAATTAAAATTTGATGCCATTACCCTTGTTCTATTCCTTTATCCTTGTCATATGATATCTTGTGTTGGCATTGTCATTTGAAGAGAATTTTGAACCAATCTCATACAGTAACTGTGATTATCTTGACACCATGTTTTATGCTTTCTCATGCTTGATTCTATTGGGTATTTGACAAAAAAATGAGAAATTCTTTGTGTTCAATCCTAAAGTTATTATTATCGTTTCATTTGTTCTCACATGTGTGCTTTAATTGGTCTCCATTGTCAAAATCCCCAAATAAATTCCTATATCTAGGTGTCAAGGGGTTTAACTTTATTTTTCAAAGTTTTAGGGACATTGGAACTTATCTATAGTCATATGGCTCCCTTGAGTTCACTTTCTAGATTTCTCTCTACCACTGTCAAGTTATTCCCACCTCCCTTTTAGACATGGGGTTTCAATGAAAATTTTGGATGTGAGTTATAAGTTCCTATTCCCCCATCTCATTTTTTCCCTCCATTCCTTGCTTGAACTTTGTTGAAAACCCATAATAATAAGAGGGGGAGTGAATTAGTATTCTTTTAAACATTCAAACATTAAACATCCAATTGCCAAAGCATATTCAACTGTAATGAAGAAAGAAATCATGAAACATTCACAACATCACATAACACATGAACATTGATATTTTTACGCGGAAAACCTCAAATGGGAAAAACCATGGTGAGGATTAGCTCACAATATATCAAAATTGGTTATAGTGTATTTACAGAAGTGCTCACTGCAGGTGGACTCACTGTCTAAGTGGACTCAGTGTCCACAAAAGAAAACATAGAAGAGAGATGGTGGCTCACAACCTATTTTGAACTATTACAATTTCATTTTATATGCATAAATTATAGTTCCAATGAAGCTCAATAAACTGATTTTACACATTTCATCTAATTTAGATTTAACTCTATAACTTTCTCTGCATTCACATTACTTTAATCTTCTACTCAACATTCACAACTTAACTTCACACTGCTCTGATAATATTTGCATGTAGACTCTTCGCATCACACATCATATATTCATACCATACATCAAAACACTGAAAGGATCCAACATATTTATCTGCATCAACTCTAACATCAATTAGATTGACCTAATTGGATGTAACACCCAAAATATAGCTTGTCGGCTCCAAAAATTTCATCCACACTACGTGCCACAATTCAAATCTCAAAACAACTTGAAATAGGTTAGCATGGACCTTTAATTAATCCTGTATAAGACCACAATACTTATTTATCCTTCACATACCTACAAACATACTAGGTCATCCCCGTTGGAGACCTAATAACAAAATCCTTCAACTATGTATCCATATCTCGACACATGGACCTCAAAATTCAATTCCAACTAGAATCCATGCTCTATTTCCATCTGACAACTTATCCAAAAAAGTGCAAAGTCGAAAGCTCATCTGTAGAGACGTGCGAAATCTCCCACACAACTGTACTATACAAAAAACAATTGTAATTCCTAGGGTGAACTTCTGTAACTCATATCTCTCAAACCACTTGTCAAAACATGGTGAAATATTAGAATCAAATACATCTAGTATCCAAAAAAATAATGTTAGAAGCACAGATTGAAACCTTTATTTGTGGAGTGATGTGGACCAAAAAATAATCGCTTTGTAACATTGTATAAGTAGAATTGATACTTAGTCAATTTCCAACACAACTGATATTTTTGGATCAAGCCGTTATGCAAAAATGTCTTCCTCAACAACTCAAAAACCTATTAGTACTGATAAAAAGGTTCAACACCAAAATATTCATATAAGTTACAATGTTGACATCAATGGAAACACTGCAACACATCATTATGTACCTTCCATGCTCATGTTTCCAAAAAACATCATCAATGACATTCTTCCAACAATATCCCAAAACTTCCAACAATCCCCCCCTTTGTCATTGATGGAAACATGCCAAAATCTCTAAAACATTCACCAAAATATTCTCCCCCTTTGACATCAAGGGAAAAGGGTGCTTGTACAATAGTTGACTTTCACCAAAAACTCCCCCTGAGAAATGTAAGCATATGTACAAATTGAAAAACATGGATTGAATCCCTTGAGTCATGTATCGAAGCAAAAACCTTAAAACTATACTTGGAAATAACACTATAAAGTTTGCATATGTACAACGAATCTAAACTGAAATATTGGAAATGCATAAAGAGATATGAATTAAGTCAATCAGAGGTGGTTGATGCGTGCACTTTCTTCAAATGGTATTTCCAAGTTTACATTCCATTTTCCACGATCAATCTACACTGTGTTTCAAACTCCATCAATAACTCTTCTCCCTCTTCTAGAGTGCCAAATACTGGATTCATCTTCTTGGCATTGTCTGCACTCAAAATAGCTTTGAAACAAGTGTAAATTTGGGATTGACCATATCCTTGATTTCTCCAAAATGTAGGATGATGTACTCTTTTTGTGCTTGCACTTGAAATAATTTCTTATGCATATCTTTTATTACACTCCTTGTCTCTCTAGTTAGAAAAATTTCCAGATCATAGGCACTTGAGGCAGTATTAATCTGAGACTCAATAAAGTCCATCTGCTTCCTTATGCTCTATGTGGCTCCAGGCCACTTCATACCATATTGATATAGAGCCTTTGACTCATCAACACACCCCTCAACATCCTTCATCAAATATGAAATTTTTTCATGTGCAATAACACATTTCTTAGTCATTTCTAACATTTTGTTGTCATTTATCCTTTTCTCAATATCTTTTTTTGCTTCTTCTTTCAGTTCGAAGGTATATACTTTAAATGAATCAATTAGCGGTTTGAGATTTTCCATATCAGATAGTGATGTGTCAATATTTGCACTGGGTATGGTCTCTTGAAGTGATTTTACTGCTTCCTCCACTAGTTCTCCACTTCTTTGGTGTGTTTCAATAATTTATTTCCTTGCAAATGCATGAAACACATCTCCTAATTGTAGCTTATGGATGAGAGAGATCTTATCCAAATCCACATTGCCTTTGTGCATCAACAATTGTAGCAATTGTGAAGACACAATAGGTTAGAAATTGGGTTGCATACTAAGAATATTCTTCAAGGAATCTCTAGAGGAGCCAGAGGATTCATCAAAAACCTTTGTTGTCTCTACAACATTTCCCTTTGATTCCTTCTCTTCAGCATTATCAGAGTCTATCATTTTTTTTGTTTATGTTTGTGCCTCTCTGAATTCATCCTTATTCTTGTCTTCATCTTCTTCTTCATGTTCTTCAACATTCTCTTCCGTATCTTCCTCTACAGGGTTTTCAGTGTTTACCGAAGGATTAATATCTTCTTATACCGAAGGATTGATGATATTTTCCTTTGCAATGTCTTCTTCAATCACCGCTTCCTCAACACATCTTTTTTTTCATATCCTCCACTTCTGCAGGTGTGTTGTCCAATAAAGCTTCTTCATTTGTATGATGGTATCATTTGTTTACACCTCTTCTTCAATTTTTGGTTTTAGAGCAAGGGTCTCCACATTCACTTCTTCCTTATTATCTAGTATCATCCCTAGTTTATGTACTATCTATTTTGCTTTGTCATTGCTTTGCTTTTTGGTTCTTTCAAGATCACTTTCATCTTTTCCCATAAGGGTTGTCACCCTTTCCTTAGTTCTTAGCTCCTTTTTGTATATAGTAGTTAATGTGGTTTTGTCTTCCTCGGATAGAGGAGAACTCACTCTTTCCAATGCTTCTTCTTTTAGCCCTGCTTCTTCTTTTATGGCTTCTTGCCTTCTTTCCAACAAAATGTTCCATAAGTCCTTAGGAATTTATTTCTTGAAGTTCTTCATATTCACAGTAAGAACAAAAATGTACTTGATAATAGCTTCAATGATGGTGGCCCTATCCACCTCATTTGTATCTTTATATAGAGTTGTGGTCTCCCCTAACATATTATTATGTAAAATACTATTGAACAATGCCTCTAATTTCATAGGTGAGTGAGGCCTTACCAATTTTGTTTGTTCTTTTCCTTTGCTTTCACCCAAATTCTTCTTCTTTTTACTTGTTTATTTTCCCTTCTTCTTCTTTGGTGATCCTTTCTTAGCATCTTCTTTTCTCATACACAACAAAATTTCTCTTTTCTTCCTTTATCTCCTCTTCACTTTCAATATCAATAATGTCATATATTTTTCTTTTGGTACTTGCTTCACCTTGTGAAGCATCACTTATTCTTCAAATTAGTTGCAGTCCTTCTTCCAATTCTTCTTCTTCTTATTTTTATTCTTCTTCTTTTGCTACATTGATGCCTATACCCTTCTCTCTCATTGTCTTTTGTTTTGTGTTACTCTTCTTTTGGCAGAGGCAACAGGTTGTGTAGCAACAACACTTTTCTTCTTTTTGACCCTTGTGGTCTGCACAATCAGATGATATTTCTCCTTTACCAGAGGGCTATCAGTTGTCTTTTTCTTTTCTCCAATAGTTGACACAATCTTGGAGGACTTCTAGACAAAAGGAGAAGTGGTATCTTTCCTACTTGATCTTCTTGTGCTTTCGTATCCTTTTGTGACACTTGATTTTTTCTTAACTCTTTCTCTTGCATACTGTACTCATTCTTTTGAAATGACCATTTCCTTTGCATACACATCAACCATCTTATCAACATTCTTCTTGATTATAGGTTTTCTTTGTTCCATGTGTACTTCCATAGACTTTTCTTCATATGTGCCATACCTTGCTTTTTTGGTGTGAATAAGTCTTGTACCTAGTTTATCACATGTTAAGTTTACTTAGGATAAAAGATTTTTTATAGAAGTCTTAGTTGTCTTATCTAGACTTTACACTTTCCTAGGTAGTTATGAGTTAGTTGTCTCATGTGATAGGACTAAGACACTTGTCATGATCTTGTCTAACCTTATCTCTCATCCTTGCCTTTATAAGCAAGGCATCTCTAGCATATTTTGCATTGTATTCTATTGCATAGCATATTGATCATTGTATCATATTGCAATTCTTATTTGGTGGAATAGCATCTTCCATTGTTGTTTCTCTCTATCTCTTGTGGAGGTTATTTGGTGTTATAGATTGAAGATCTTAGGTTGCTCACTTCAACATGGTATCGAAGCTTTGAATCTGGCAAGCCCCTTCCATTTTTTTATTAGAGAGTTTCCATCAATTTCTATTGTGATTTGAATTGCTTGTATCCTATATTGCATGTATGCATTTTGGTGAGATCTAGTGATTGCAAAACTTTTGGCAATAGTGGCAGTATTTTTGGTTGTCTCATTGTGTCTAGGAGGCTCAAGAAAGTCAGATTTGGATTTTGTTCACTCAATTTGGTCACCATTTGCATTTTTGGCAAACAAGGGTTTGTTGCAAGCCATTTTTTATTGGAGTCGTCATCATTTTTGCTTCAGAAATCCAACTTTCACTCATTTGTAGGAAAAATGATTCATGGGTTTTGTAGCCAGGGTTGAAATCTGAATAGGGTATCTTTTAGATTTTGGAAATCTTGCACAGATCTGAAGAAAATTATTGTCCAAAAAGTGCATCGCGTCATTTTTTCACCGATTCAAGGTTAATTTTTTTTTTTTCTATCTTCTGCTTGTTGTATCAAAAAATGATTTCTAAGTTTTATTTATAGTATCAAAACATTTCTGGGTTTTTATTATTGTCTACAAATTGTGAGTAGATTTTTTAGAAATCAAATCAAAAGTAAACTTTTTTTGCTAGAAAATCCATTTTCTTGCAGACTAAATTCAACATTTTTAAAAAATTCATAACTTTTGGCCATGGTGTCGGATTTCTGCAAACAATATATCATCGGGATGTTGGTTTGATGAACTTTGTAGTGGTGCAGGTGATTTTTCCAGATTTTGACATTTTTTCCATATTTTTCAGTCCGAAGACAGGTGCATACAAAGTCAAAATTTGGCAAACTTTTTTTTTGAAATTTCTCAAAAAATTGCAAGGAATATGTTTGTAACCTTCTTTTTCAGTTTTGGCAAGCTCCTTTTTTTTTCTGAAAATTTGTAAAAATCATCGTGTGTTATAAACGATTGATTTGAGCTTGTAATTTGTACAAATTGCAAAATTTCTTCATTGTAATTTGTTGAGGGGTTGCAAATTGAGTTTTAATATATTTTGGGGGGGTAAAAGGCACAATTTAAGTTTCACATTTTTTTTTCTTTTGGTGTCATGGTAGATCTAAGGCAAATTGAACCACTCACTCCACACAACTATCATATATGAAAGCTAAAAATGACTCAATTGTTACAATATAAGGGTCTATGGCCAATGTTAGATGCAGAACAACCTGAATTCATAAGGGATTATGAATTTTTTTCTATAGATGTAAAATGGATGAAGCAAAAGGACTCATTGGCTTACATGTATCTGATAATTTATTATTTCATATTTTAGAGTGTAAAACACCTAAGAATGTTTGGGATAAACTTGAAGAATTGTATGGTAAAACAAATCAGTTCAAAGTCTTGCAACTTCAAGCAAATCTACAATCACTCTCTCCAGATGCATTTCCTTCAATTCGGGATTTCCTTGCACAATTCAAGTTGATTTTGTCACAATTGAAAGGATGTGGGCATGATATATCTAATGATGAATGTATCTTCTTGATTTTGTCTAATTTGAGAGGCCCTTATCAATTTTTTTCTTCTACTTTCTATTCAACTATGGATGCCATGGGGAAAGATTACAAAATGCCTTCATTTGAGTTCTTTTGTGAGCATCTTACTAGGGAGGAGGTCAAGTTAATTCAGTTGGATCCCTACCTAATTCTAAGAATCATCCTCTAATGGCTTAATCATCCAAGGGTAAAGAAAAGAATAAGAAGAAGCCCAAGACAAAATCATCTTCAAGTAGTGAGACTCCCTCCAAACCAAAGCCAAAGAACAATCAAAAGTCCACTCCATCTCCTTCTTCTTCTACCTCTGGAGATTCTTCTTCCAAGTCCAAGAAAAAGAAAGGAGATCCTTGTTCACTTTGTGGAAAAACTAGGCATGATGCAACTCATTGCTTTAAGAGATTAGAGGCCTTGGAGGAAGCTATGAAGAAGCACAACAATTCATTGTCTAAGCCTTCTTCCATTGGAAAAGGACAAGCTCTTTCAACACAGGCCATTCATTCATCTTCAGACAGTTGGATTCTAGATTCAGGTGCTTCACATCACATGACCAATTTACGTGATCTTCTTGATTTCATTGTTCATACTTCCACTTCTCATATTGTAGTTGAGAACGCTTCACAGATTCCAATTTTGGAGACAGGTTTCGTTCAGATGCTAGATGGGTGTATTGAGGATGTTCATCTTGTTCCTAATATTTCAACGAATCTACTTTCCATATATCATATTTGTCATTCTAGAGATGGGAAGTCAGTTGAGTTTACTCCACAGAATGTGACTATCAAACAGTTGTAGGATCCTGAGAAGGTGTTTGCTACAGGGATAGTTGATCATGAGAACCATTTGTATCGATTTGATGGCTTTGAGTATTCATCGGGTTCTTGTTTTGTTGCTCATGCTTATTCAATGAGAAAATTTTGGCATGAAAGATTGGGCACTTGAACTATAGATATCTTCAGCACATGCAAGCACATAACTTAGTGGTCGGTCTTGCAAAGATCACATGCATGGATGGTGTTTGTCAAGGTTGTGTTCTTGGAAAGCAACATCAAGATCATTTTCCTAAGGGTCAAGCTACACGTGCAACCACACCCCTTGAGTTGGTCCATTGTGATCTCATTTCATTCCCAACTCCTTCTTTTTCAGGGGCTAAGTATGTGCTCACATTCATTGATGATTTTTTCGCAACGAATATGGGTCTATTTTTTGAAGCTCAAGAGTGAAGTTCTCACCAACTTCAAGACCTTCAAAACATTTGTGGAGAAGCAGTCATGTTTTTCTCTTTGACAGATATGTACAGATAATGAGGGGGAGTATGTCAATCAGGCATTTCAGGATTTTTGCAGTGAGCATAGTATTCTTCATCAGCACATGGTTTTGTACACTCCTCAATAGAATGGTGTGGTGGAAAGAAAGAACATGACTCTTAGGGAAATGGCCAATTGCATGATTCAATCTAGGTCCATGGCTCTAGCATTTTGGGTTGAAGCTATCAATTATGATAACTATATTCAAAACCGTATGCCCCACAAGGAAGTGCGGAATATGACCCCTGAGGAGGCTTGGTCTCATCGCAAGCCTAATGTATCCTTCTTCAAAGTATTTGGTAGTGACGCTTGGGCATTCATTCTGGATGGTCGGCGTAAATCCATGGAGAAGAAGAGTCAGCGATACATATTTAATGGCTATTGTGAGGATGTGAAGCATACAAATTATTTGATTCTGACATGCGAGAGGCTCATTTTCGACGTGATGTTCAGTTTGTTGAGTCCTTCACCCAGATAGATCCTCCTTTGACTTCCTCTTCATCACAACCTACTCAATCTTCTTCAGTTGATGATATTTTGCTACTTGAGGAAGATTTTGATGATGGTCTTGATCCACCTCCTCCTCATTCACCCACTAGGCCACGATGGGCTCGAGTTACTCTTCAGGAGGCTAGTCCTCTTGTTGGTGATCCCCAAGACACTCGCTGCACTTGTTCTCAGACTTCTGGAATTAGTCTTTTGAGTCACACAGTTTCAGATGATCCTCAGAAGTTTTTAGATGCTTCAGGTATTCCAGAGTGGGATAGTGCTATGGTTGATGAGTATTCTTCTTTGATGAAGAATCATACTTGGGATCTTGTGCCTCTTCCTAAAGGAAGAAATTTGGTTCAGTGCAAGTGGGTGTATCATACCAAGTATGCAGTAGATGGTTCCATTGACAAGTACAAGGTTTGTCTTGTTGTAAAGGGGTTTTCTCAGGTTGAAGGAATTGACTATTCTGAGACCTTTTCTCCTATTGGCAAGATGGATTCTATTCACCTTGTCCTTGCTATAGCTGCATCACAGGGATGGTCAGTGTATTAGATGGATGTGAAGAGTGATTTATTGCATGGGGATCTTCATGATGAGATCTATATGGAGAAGCCACTAGGTTTTGTGCAAGACCCTTCACTTATTTGCAGGCTTCAACGTTCATTGTATGGTCTCAAATAGGCCCCTTGGGCTAGGTATGAGAAGATGGATAGTTTCTTGCTTGCTTTCAGCTACAATTGTTGTCATTCTCATCCCATAGTTTATACATAGAGACATGGAGAGGATCTACTCATACTTGTGCTCTATGTGGATGATTTAATTCTCATAGGAAGTTCTGCTTCCATGATTCAGAGTACACAACATGCATTGATGGAGCAATTTGATATGACCAACCTTGGTCTGTTGCATTACTTCCTTGGTCTTCAGGTTCATTAGACTTCTGAGGGGATCTTCATTTCCCAATAGAAGTATGCTCTTGATTTGCTTAAGAGATTTGGCATGGCTGATTGCAAGCCCGCCCCTACTCCATTCTAGTCAAGTGTTGTACTGTCTACCAGTTGCACTACTCCTATAGTTGATCCTACCTTGTATCGGAAATTGGTTGGCAGTCTTTTGTACTTGACACATAGTCGTCCTGATATTTCCTTTACAGTTGGACTTGTCTCTCGCTTCTCACAGGAGCCTCATGAGAGTCATTGGAAGGCCGCCAAACGTATCTTGAGATACATTTAGGGCACTACTCATTTCAAAATTCATTACACTTCAGGTGCATCTCAGATTATGGGCTTTATTGACTCCGATTTAGCTGGTGATGTCAATGATTAGAATTCTACTTTTGGATTTGTCTTTTGCCTTGGTTCTGGTTTGATTGCATGGTCATGTAAGAAGTAGACTGCTATTGCATTATCATCAACAGAGGTTGAGTATCAAGGTGCAATTTTGGCTAGTCAAGAGGTTTTATGGCTTCGTCAGTTGATGACTAAGTTTGGATTCCCTTCCATTCATCCCACTACTCTTTGGTGTGAAAACTAGAGTGTCATTCATATCTCTCATAACCCAGTGGAGCATCAATGTACTAAGCATATTGAGATCCACATGCACTTCATCAGGCAGCTCATCCAGGATGGTGTTCTCAGCTTGGAGTATTTGCCTGCAGATCAATTGGTTGTAGACATCTTCACTAAACCTTTGGCATCGCCTCATTATCTTCAGTTGTGATCGATGCTCGGGGTGAAGGAAGTTTTCCTTGGGGGTTCTTGAGGAGTCCTCCTTCCTTCTTCAATTTTCAGTTTTCTTTGTAGCTTTTTCTCTCTTTTGGAGAGGAGTTTTCTCCCACAAGGTTTTTCTCCTTTTCTCCGCTTGTGAGAGTTTTTTGTTTTGTACATGGGTACCTTAGCAGGCCTTGTTGTCGGGACCCATGTTTTGCATTGGTTTGTTCCTCCCTAAGCTGCACTTAAGGGGGGGTGTTGGTGTGAATAAGTCTTGTACCTAGTTTATTCCTTTACTAGGGACTTAGGGGACTTAGTTCACATGTCAAGTTTACGTAGGATAAAAGATTTCTTCTAGAAGTCTTAGTTGTCTTATCTAGACTTTACACTTTCCTAGGTAGTTATGATTTAGTTGTCTCATGTGATGGGATTAAGACACTTGTCGTGATCTTGTCTAACCCTATTTCTCATCCTCGCCTTTATAAGCAAGGCATCTCTAGCATATTTTTCATTTTATTCTATTGCATAGCATATTGATCATTGTATCATATTGCAATTCTTATTTGGTGGAATAACATCTTCCATTATTGCTTCTCTCTATCTCTTGTGGAGGTTATTCGGTGTTGCAGATTGAAGTTCTTGGGTTGCTCACTTCAACAGCTTTAGTTTCATCCTTCGGACCCTTCAACAAAATGTCAGCATAACCAGTTATTTCTTGTTCATTGATCTCATATCCCAGTACAGGGATCCATATTGTCCTTAGTTCTACTGCTTCCATCGTACACTTATTTGTTGACACTAGAAAAGTGATATCATTTTGATATTTCTCAACCATTTTTCTAGGTATCTTGTCTCTTTCATGCATTCTCTTTTGGAAAACATGAAAGAAAGTAGTAGGTGCTTCATCTTGTGCCTTCCCATCTCCAAGTCCAATCATATGGTATCTAATTTGATGGGCAATAGGTCTACCTTTGAGCCATGTCACATTCTACGTTCCAGTTAGTTGCTTTAAAAAATAGAAAAGTAAACATACCACCAAAGTCCCATACTTGAATACACATTTCTTTTCCTTAGTTTTTTTTAAGTTCTCTATCAATTGTTGCCTAAACAACTCACAAAGATCATAATTTGCGCCATTTTTCACCATCTCATATGCCACATTGATTACGGTGGAAGATACTAAATTGTCCCTATTTGTGAAGTTATTTTTTTATATCCAATCATTATTATTGTACATCTCACAGCTTGATTTCTAATGGGATTCACTTCTAGAGATCTTTTGTCATGTGTAGCACCTATCTTCTTCATAACCACTTCATTATTAATAGATTTCAACATAGGAACTGGTTCGGTGGAGCATAGACCATTAACCTCTCTTATAACTTCCTTAGTTATCAACCTAGGCATATCAGTCTAGACAAACTAATCATGGATTTTGCTAAGTTCCATTCCAACTCACTTGTTATCTAAACAAAAATTGGGGAACCATTGCCATACATCCAATTTATTCACAACTAGGTTTTGAAATTTTGGCTTTAAGGAAAAGTCTTCTCCAGTAAGCTCATTAACCCACAATTCCCCTAACTTAAAATGATCAAACTCTTCTATCTTCCCATGAATGTAGATCTTAATATCCTCAATTGGTAAAATCCCATAAGGAATATGAGAAAATGTGCCTAACGGGTCATCTTCTATGGATTTTGCAAGATACTTCTTAAATTTTAGTTATGGTTTTCTGTAACTTCAATTACCCTCGGTGTGGCCATTGCAAATGTACTTAAATTTCCTTAAAACAATGTTGTTTGTGAAACAAGGTCAAAATAAAGACTACAAATACCTTTTTCCTCACTTGTCAAACTAGGGTTTCAATGCACTAAAACTCAAATCACCTTGAACACTTCGAATTATTTCCTCATTGCTTTGCTCCTTCTCGAATGCTTTTGTGAAATGAATTTTCCTTAGTGGAATTACTTATATTCCTTCGATTATGACCTAATTCCACATTGAATGTTTTGAACAATAAAGTTGGCAACACTTTATCTATATGCACAAACAACTTTTGAAGCTCCGCAACCTTCCATAATTTTCACCAATAGATCAAGCATGTTGATATACATCATATATCTTCATGTTGAGGTATCAAAACCTCTTCTTTGGTAGGGAAAAAAATATTTCCATTAAAGCTCCCCCTAAGCCATAGCTCTTAGCTTAGTTTCTAGAGGAAACAAACATCTGGACCAAAGGATGTTACAAATTCTTCCTTGACTTTTGTCTCTTCCTCCTTTCTCTAGATCTTTTCCATTTCCTTCTTTATTGTTGCCATATCAACCTTTTTAACTGTTTCATTCCTTTTTACCAGATTATTTTTCCTTGTATTTATGCTTTTACAAAACATTGATACGTGTCCAAGTCTATTGGAATTGTAGCATGCAACATTCTTCTGGAAAATATTCCTTCCATTCATTATATATCTAAATTCATTAGTTTTATGTCCAAATCCATAGCATGTATAACAATAGCCATTGAAATATTGAATAATTCTACCATTCATCATTCGACTTTTGCATTCACTAGCTTTATGAACAAATCTTTTACATGTAAAACATTGACCAAAAAAGGATGGGACATTCTAATTCATTTTGCTTTTACATTCCATTGCCTTATGTCCAAATTTATTGTAAGAATAATAAAAACTATTGAAAGATGGGTACCTTTGTGCATTTGGTTGTCTTATCGGTGGTCTTCTAGCTTCATTTTTTTGATTTCAAATCTTTCCATTGTTCTTCTTATCTTTAATATTTCTTTCAATATTCGATGTTTGATTTGACTTTGAAATTTCTCCTATCTCAAACCCTAATCCACCTTTGTCTTTAGAACCTTTTGATTTGTAATCATCTCATCAAGCTTTGTAGCACTCATTTTGATTTTTTCTTCATGACTCCTTGCATTATCCAAATTTGATCTCATATTTACCACTTCTTGCTCAAGCCTTGTACATTCCTTTGATTTGCTTTTCACCATTGCATTAAAAAATTCTTAAATTATTTTCTTTTCTTCAACTTGCACTTTCAAACCAGTGATGTATTCATTTGCTTGCTTCAATTTCTCACTCACTTCCTCATGCCTTTCTTTGAGCTTATTGATTTTCTCTCTCAATTTTCTGATGCATTCATTTGCTTCTTTTATATTTTCTTTTAGATCATTATTTTCAAGATTTTTAAGGGAAACTTTGATTTCTCCATATTTGTCAAGCATGCAATCTTCTTCTATGATTCCAACTGCAGGAATTTCTTTTGGAGGAGTGGGAAATTTTCTATCAACCATGTGTTCAACCTAAAATATATTCTTCAAGTGGTTAAGTTCCTTCCAAGGAATCAAGATTTGATACCAATTGTTGAACACCCAAGATACTAAGATGGGGGTGAATTGGTATCCTTTAAACCATTCGAAAATTAAAAATCCAATCACCAAAGCATATTCAACTGTAATGAAGAAAGAAAGAATGAAACCTTCACAACATCACATAACACATGAACACCAGGATTTTTACGTGGAAAACCCAAAATGGGAAAAACCATGGTGAGGATTAGCTCAATATTTTATAATTGGTTATAGTATATTTACAAAAGTGCTCATTGTAGGTGAAATCACTGTCCACAAAGAAAAAGATAGAAAAGAGATGGTGGCTTAAAACCTATTTTGAACTGTTACAATTGCATCTTTCATATGCATGAATACACTTCCAATTAAGCTCAATAAACTAATTTTACACACTTCATCTGATTCAGATTTAACTCTCTAAATTTCTCTACATTTGCATCACTTTAATCTTCTACTAAACATTCACAAATTAAATTTGCACTGCTCTAATAATATTTGCATGTAGACTCTTCACACCACACATCATATATTCATACCATACATCAAAACACCAAAAGGATCCAACATATATATCCACATCAACTCTAACATCAATTAGGTCGGCCTAATTGGATGTAACACCCAAAATATAACTTATCGGCTCCAAAAATTTCATCCACACTCCACACCAAAATTCAAATCTCGAAACAGCTTGAAATAGGTTGGCATGGACCTATAATTGATCCCACATAAGACCAAAATACTTGTTTATCCTTCACGTACCTTCAAACATATTAGGTTGCCACTGTTGGAGACCTAATAACAAAATTATTCAGCTATGTATCCATGTCTCAACACTTGGACCTCAAAATTCAATGCCAATTGGAATCCATTCTCTATTTCCATCTTAAAATTATCCACAAAAGCACAAAATAAAAAAAATCCTCCATGAAGACGTGCAAAATCTCCCACACAATTGTACTTTACATAAAACAATTGTAATTTCTAGGTCTAATTTCTATAACTCATATCTCTCAAACCACTTGTCAAAACATGATGAAATATTGGAATCAAATACATCTAATATCCAATAAAATAATGTTTGAAGTGTAGAGTGAAGCCTTTATTTGTAGAGTGGTGCATACCCATAAGTAATCAATCTGTAACATTGTATAAGCAAAAGTGACACTTAGTCAATTTCCAACACAACTTATATTTTCAGATCAAACCATTATGCAAAAATTCCTTCCTCAACAACTCAAAAACTTGTTAAAACTGATAAAAAGGGTCTACAACCAAAATCTTCATATAAGTTACAATGTTGAATACAATGAAAACACTGTAACACATCATTATGTACCTTTCATGCTCATGTTTCCATTTTAACCATACAAGATTCTTTTTTAGTACAATTGCATGTGATTAACTTAACTTATCTTTTATAAATGTTTAGATGATTGGTCTTGCCCTAAACCCCATTCCTGAATGCTTGATCATTGGGAGAATCCTTCATTTCCTTGACTACCTACATACCCTACTTCCAAACATGAGAAAGGCATAAGATATGTAGTTATGTTTCTATTCTATATTTATGTGAACTATTTAAGTGGGTACACAACCCTTTCTAGAGTTCTTATTCCCCAGATAATTCCTTTATGACTGCTACCCACAAATGGAAGCATGAATAACAAATGGTCGACTTGACCATTCTTTGTTTTCTTAATAATGTATTTCTGTAAACCTATATCCTAAAAATGAGCATCATCCTTGAACCATTTAATAATTTTCATAATAATTCAAATTATTCATACAACAAAATAATTATAACTTCAATTAGAGTTTGCTTTTGCATCGTAGAATTCCTACTTGGGTTTTTTATGTTGATACTAACAACTTTGATTTATTTCTTTTTATCTTTTTAAATTATCCATCCAAAGGAAATTTCCCATCCTTTAGATTTAATCAATCAATTTGTCTCTTATTTCTTCCTGACGGTTTATAGGGATGATGCCCCACACATCATAATTGAAGCTATATTAGGCTATAGATGTAGTAGATCAAGCCTGATGGCATTACCCATAAACATGAGCCAAAGGCACCATTAATATCGAATGCTACTAGTTTTGTTTTTTCATTCGTTGATTAAGTTTTTAATCCTATTTCTAACATAAACTAAATCTTCTTCAAAGATAAATATTTCATAAGAACCTTTTAGAATTCATATTTCCTAACAAAATTAATATCATTCATGAAAAGAAAAGTAATCAAGATAAGTTCAATAATTTAAACAAAGCATTGTCATAAAATTTACATCATGTACTAACACTTAATCATAAAGATAAATTTGCTATAGGTTTTTACTCATTTAAAAATAGTACAATAATCTTTGAAATTAAAGGGAACAATATATGTTAACCATTTATTTATTAAATGAATAACTATCTAAAACAACTTCTACTCATAGAAAGAGTTGTTATTTAACAATCAAACATTCAAACGTGAGTAGTTAAAACTAACATATGCATTATTATTTTTTAACCTTGATGGCTTCCTTCTTATCATTCTTCAACCTTTTTATGCACATTACCAATGGCTTAGTATCTAATAGCCAGAGCTCTAGTGCGGGTGGTTTCTTTTTTAGAGTAATTTTGGGTAAGTTTGCTAACTTTGTTTTTCTAGCTCTTTTTCTTTTCCATCTTGCTAAAATGTCCCTTAGCATATTTTAATATGCAAGAAATGGTTTGCATTATTTTAGGAAGTTTCAAGCCTAAAATCATATTTCATTTTCTATTTTCATTATTGATTTATACAAAGAATTTATATTTGTCTAGAAATAAATTTTAAAATAATGAACTTGACTTCATTGTCTTGAAAGACATCTAATAAGGTAAATACTAAATCTATTTTGGTTCATCTTATTATTCATCACAGTATATTTTATTGTCTAAGTTCCATATGTAGTGACATTTTATGCTTAGTAAAGTGAAGGCATTTGACTCGTGTTGAGTTTGAATGTCTTCCAATAGTCCTTACTTGATGTTTCCTCATATCAGAATTATGGCTATATTGACTAAATGAACCTACGAGGTTTTAGAAAAAAAAAGTGATCAAAGATAAGACACGGATTAGATTCCTATAGTACTTCTTAACTTAGCGAGATTTAAGATATCAAGTAAATAAGGAAAAGATAAAATTTTAAGAATCTATTTTATACTTTAATTGCATTTTATATAAAACTACATCTCCAAGATCTAATAATAATCATGGCTTAATATTTGGAATTCTTAATTTGTTCAAAAAAACTAGAATAATTGATGAACTCGTGGTCATACAAATAAGATTCCCAGTATAAGGATCTATCTAATTGAATTAGGCTAGGTAACTCAAAATATTTGCTTTGAATTAGTGATATTTTAAGTTTTGAATCATGGTCTAGAAGTCCTACTCAATATTTCCATACTACTCAAGTCACAATAAAAGAATAAGAATCCTCTATAACCCTTTGTGAGTGATTCAACTATACTAAATAATACTAGACATGATTATCATTCAAATCTCTTATAGATCATTTGAGAGCTTACACTTAGATAGGGTAAAGGATAAATTTGAACCGTGAAATGGATTTTATGTTCATTTGGTGGCTAGTTTTTTTTTTTCCTTGCTTTAGAGGTTATTTTTGTGATAATTTTCATGACACAATTATTGACTGTATACCAACTATAATTGATGTTGTAAATACAATGGTTGATAGAGATATTCTCACATGGAGTGAATAGCAAAGATTACGTATTGCATATATATAAAATCTTGAAAGAAATTCTATTATCCAAAATTGCATGATCATTTGAAAGAAAAAAAATCATCGCTATTTCAAAGAATGGTGACATGATGGCTACCTGATTGTGCTTATCCTTGGTAGAAATTTGAGAGATTGCATGATAAGTAGGAGGTATTTTCCACATTTTAAATTATGATATTGCTATCAGGATTCAACCGTGTAGTTTTTGAGTCAAACTCATTAACCCATGTTTCATGAGTAGTGGTTCATAAGAACCCATCTCTCATGATAATAAATGGTCCACTTAGCACTCATTGCATCTAGGTGATGCTCACAAGGGTGAAGCACTAGGCCTTTTTGGGAGGTCACCCATCCCAGTACTACTCCAACTCAAGCATGTTTAACCACAAAGTTTTCCCCAAGGTTAAACCCACTTAGCTTTCAATTCCATTTGCAAAACCTTCAACAAGTGTTGTGCCTTATGAACCATTCATTATCGAGCCCCTTTAGCTCATCAATTGATAATCATGAGGTATTTTCCATAGCATGTCAAATTATGATATTGGTATTAGGATTCAACCGTGTAGTTTTCAAGCAAGCTCATTGACCCATGTTTCATGAGTAATGGTTCACAATAACCCATCTCTCATAATAATGAAAGGTCCACTTAGCACCCATTGCATCTAGGTGATGCTCATAGGGGAGAAGCACTAGGCCTTTCTAGGAGGTCACCATCCCAGTACTACTCTAACTCACGTGCACTTAACCACAAAGTTTTCCCCAAGGTTAAGCCCACTTAGCTTGCAACCCCATTTGAAAAACTTTCAACAAATGTTGTGCCATATGAACCATTCATTATAGAGACCCTTTAGCTCATCAATTGAAAAGTAGGAGGTATTTTCCACAACGTGTCAAATTGTGATATTGTTATCGGGATTCAATTGTGTAGTTTTCAAGTCAAACTCATTGACCCATGTTTCATGAGTACTGGTTTAGAAGAACCCATCTCTCATTATAGAGTCCCTTTAGCTCATCAATTGATAAGAAAGAGGTATTTTTCGCAGTGTGTCAAATTGTGATATTGCTATCGGGATTCAATCATGTAGTTTTTGAGTCAACCACTACTCATGAAACATGGGTCAATGAGTTTGACTCGAAAACTACACGGTTCAATCCTGATAGCAATATCACAATTTGACATGTTGTGGAAAATACCTCATATTTATCAATTGATGGGCTAAACAAACTCTATAATGAATGGTTCATAAGGCACAACACTTGTTGAAGGTTTTACAAATGGGGTTGAAAGCTAAGTGTGCTCAACCTTGGGGAAAACTCTGTGGTTAAGCGTGCTTTAGTTGGACTAGTACTAGGATGGTTGACCTCCTAGGAAGGCCCGATGCTTCACCCTTGTGAGTATCACCTAGATGCAATGAATGCTAAGGGGACCATTCATTATCATGAGAGATGGGTTCTTGTGAACCACTACTCATGAAACATGGGTTAATGAGTTTGACTCAAAAACTACATTGTTGAATCCTAATAGCAATATCACAGATTATATGATGAAATATACCCAAGTCACCACACCCACTTCTACTCTCCTAATGTTAATGTAAATCAATATCCTCATTTCAATATCTGTTATCTTTTGAATCCCCTCAAAATGTAGAATTGACCCCTATTATACTCTACAATACCATAAAATACCTTGATGATTCATGGTTTTACCCCATAATTATAGTGCAAGTCTCTAACAATCAACAATCATGGAGGCTTGTTCACATTTCCTTGTTTGTGCTTGGATATGCATAGAGTTAGTATGACTACGATTCATGAAGCCATAAGGAGTTTAACTACCCCTTTTTTGGCATAGAAGTGACCTATTACGCGTCCCTTTGGTATTTATCATGTGGAAAAACACCTAGTTTAGCACTATGACTTAGAGTTTGGATAGGTAACAATTTATCGTCTTATGTTTATAGATGTTATGCTAAAATAACCACCAATTCCAATGGTATGTTTGACTTGATCTAGTTTTGGCTAGTGATGCATGATATACATTAGTTTAGTACTATTGACAAGGCATTTAAAATTTTAGTAGTGCACTTTAAAAATAATTGTAGTTAAAAATAATAGTAAAGGTTGTGACATCCTTCCCCTCTTATTTGTGCATCATCCTAATGCACTTATTCATTGAAATTGAAATAGTAAAGGAAATAATATCTAGACAATGCTTTAATCATAAGAAAAGAAATATAGTATCTAGCAGGGAAAACTTTAAGAAACCCCACCCTCGGCGAAGGTGTAAAATCCTAGCAAATCTTGTATACTTCTCGATAAACAATAATAATTTTATTGGCAATTTTTTTCATTTTTCAAGGAAAAAAAAATCCCAATTGGCGAATATTTGATAATCCCTAGAAGTCTGTGGAAAATTACAAATTTTTTAATCAAATAAAATATTTTTCATTAGCGATTAAAACTGTTTTTCAAACCGGAATTTTTTTTCCATTGGTGAATTAATCTTGTTTTCAAAAGAGAAAAAAAAATTGTTGGCAATTAAAACCTTTTTTCAAAGCAAAAAATATATTTTCATTGGCGAATTAAAGATAATCTCAAACTAATAAAAAAAATTGGTGGCGAAATAAACGGATATGCCAATAAAAAATCATAGGGATCGTTTGATGAATGTTTGATGGACGACTGCAGTTGCATTCCAGAAGTAAATCTCTAAAGCACTAGACTTGCGAATTGAAACCTCCGAAATAACACTAGAACCGTTAGATTTCTAGAAATCAATGGTTCTAGTGGCAAAACACCTAGTTTAGCACTATGACTTAGAGTTTGGATAGGTAACAAATTATCTTCTTATGTTTATAGATGTTATGCTAAAATAACCACCAATTCCAATGGTATGTTTGACTTGATCTAGTTTTGGCTAGCGATGTATGATATACATTAGTTTAGTACTATTGACAAGGCATTTAATAATTTAGTAGTGCACTTTAAAAATATTTGTAGTTAAAAATAATAGTAAAGGTTGTGACATCCTTCCCCTCTTATTTGTGCATTGTCCTAATGCACTTATTCATTGAAATTGAAACAGTAAAGGAAATAATATCTAGACAGTGCTTTAAACATAAGAAAAGAAATATAGTATCTAGCAAGGAAAATTTTAAGAAACCCCCCCCTCGGTGAAGGTGTAAAATCCTGTATACTTCCCGATAAAAAATAATAATTTTATTGGCAATTTTTTTCATTTTTTGAGGAAAAAAAATCCCAATTGGCGAATATTTTATAATCCCTAGACATTTGTGGAAAATCGTGGAAAATTGCAAAAAATTTAATCCAATAAAATATTTTTCATTAGTGATTAAAACCATTTTTCAAACGAGATTTTTTTTTCCATTGGTGAATTAATCTTGTTTTCAAAAGAGAAAAAAAATTTGTTGGCAATTAAAACCTTTGTTCAAAGCAAAAAATATATTTTCATTGGTGAATTAAACATAATCTCAAACTAATAAAAAAATTTGGTGGCGAAATAAATGGATATGCCAATAAAAAATCATAGGGACCATTCGATGAATGTTTGATGGACGACTGCAGTTGCATTCCAGAAGTAAATCTCTAAAGCACTAGACTTGTGAATTGAAACCTCCGAAATAACACTAGAATCGTTAGATTTCTAGAAATCAATGGTTGAGATTTTATTATCGTACAAATGGTTATAGAGTTATGTTTCTCAGTGATGGGGTGACCTGGGCAGGATGCACAACTTTCGAAGTGTCAGCTCATTTAATGAATTGTATGGTGTCATTAAGGGACGTCTTCTCAAATGTTTTCAAATGTCAACTTGATGTTTAATGTAATATTTAGTAGCAGATTGGCACTTTTTTCTTGGCAAATAAATGACCACTTCCTATCGATGAAGTTAAGTGAGCCTGCATACAAGGAAAGGTGGTAGCATTTTCAACTCCAGACTTAGAGTTTCCTCAAAATGGTACTTCCTAGCAATATCAAGGAATGGGAAGATGAACCTGTGGCTATCATGCAACCAAATTTGAATTGGCGTGAAGAAGAGCAACTCAACATCATTTCTCAACTGCGTTCAGTGGTGTGGAAAGAGAAAACCAGCTATACCGAGTACAACAGGGTGATTTTTGTTTTAGAAGAAGAAGAAGAAGAACGCGCTGAATTTCACAATTTAGTTATGGAAATGCAATTAGAACTGTACAGAGTCTCGACACCTCCAATAGTTTAACAACATGCATGAATCCTTTTGTGACACATAATGATAAGGGGGATAGTTTCAGCTTTTGAGCACTTTTTTATTGTACAAGGTGTGGGGTGACGAGTCTGTGAATCCAAATTTTTGGCATTAGAGAGCTAAAAGAATATATTTCTAAATATGTGTATTTATTAATGCTTCCTTTTAATTATGAATGAGTTGTGTTTCAGCTTTTGAGTGCTTTTTGATTGTACAGGGTGTGGGGTGATGGGTCTACGAATCCACATTTTTGGCATTAGAGAGATAAAATTTTCTAAATCTATGTATTTATTAATGCTTCCTTTTAATTATGAATGAATTATGTTTCTTCATGATTATTCTTCAATGTTTATCTATTAGGTCAGAATGTGTATACTTTCATCTTTGAGACTTTGTGCAATGTGTTTGGATTAATTCATTTGTTAAAAGAGAAACTATCACTTTTCTTTACTTAATTTTCGTAAATATCTTGCATCTACTTTCATGGTTAAAATGACAAATTTGTACACCAACTAGCAAAAAGAGTTGCATTCCGGAAGTAAATCTCTGATGCACTAGACTTGCAAATTGAAACCTCCGGAATAACACTAGAACTGTTAGATGCGAACATGTGGCAAGATCAAGGCTCATCGTGCATCACTCATTCTATATTTTCAATGCCTCGATGTTGTACATTTCATTTAATTGAAATTCTCAATCTTTTTGAAGAAAGTGTGGTTGTCATATTGCTAGTGCTGGCAGTGGTAGTGAGTAATGCCATATGTGATATGAACATCCGAAGCAATTTCTTGGACAAATCATAGCTTTAATGAAACAAGATTTGTAATGATTTCATATCGTTTGAGTGGCACTAGTGATTTTGATAGCTTGTCAACTTGAGGTACAGTTTGCATGTAGCCAGATGTCAATCAAATTAAACATTTTAATTATACACGAATCATGATTATCATTATACCCAGGCTAGTAGCGACACTGATGGCCCATAAATAGGGATAGTGAATAGTGGATAGTGTCATAAGGGTTTTCATTTTCTAGGTTTAATAAGGATTCACGAAGAAGATGATGAAGTATTATTGGGGATACTGTAAATTCTCCTACCTACAACTATGTAGTTATAGAGTAATCAATAAAAGATGAATTTCCTTCAAGTTCAAAATGGGTGGAATTGGAAAGAAGTTGATTTGGTTGACCTGACTTCTTAGATAGGTTTTGAAATAGGATGAGGATCTCTGATGGAGGTAAGTTCTATACCAGTGCATGAAAGCTACGTACAAAAGATGGGAGTAGATTTGCTACTCCTCTTATATCTTCACAACTCCCTATTCCCCAGCATGGTTGGCCTGGCAAGCCCCATGCATTTATTTTCAAACAGACATTTGTATTACATCTTCTGCATGACTCTGGTTCTCAAAGGGGATAAGTAAATTTTGTATCTTCACAACTCCCATTTCCCTAGAATAATTAGAACCCCCTTCCCCTAGCATGGTTGGAAAATCCACTAGCAGAAGCTTGGAATCATGCATTTATTTTTAGAGTTACATTTGTAGTAAGTTGTTAGTAGTAGAAGCTTGGAAATTGGAATCAATTTTTAATCCATTGTAACAAGCAACAACTTGGAATAAATTATTAAATTGTTTCTATGTAAAGTGACACACTGACATATGTTATTTATACAAAATAGGAGCTTGCCTGCTCTACAACTACTCGTCTTTAAAAACATATGTAATAATGTGACATTGAAATTCAGTTGCAATAAAATAAATGGTTGATTCTTCGTTATTCATTTACACTTATAGTAAAGAGTTATTTTCTGAGTTCATAACTTCAGTGTCTATTAATATATTCAAATCATTTTTTTTCCTTTAAGAAATTAAGTAATATACTTTCTGCAGTATGCACTTGATAATTCATGGTTATATCGGGCCATCAGGGGAGTGCAATCATTTGTTCCACCGATGTTTATGTGTTAAAGTGATGTGCTTACTTTTGTTGACTCTATCGATATCTCGGGGAGAGCTCAAAGCACCTTATGAGTCAACCCGATAGAGTATTGTTACACCGATACTAGGTTGTGAGCTATTTTCTTCGGGCCATCGGCGGGGCTGTGACGGGGTTCCTCTGATAAAGCATTGTTAGGCCGATGTCGATGGTATTGAATTTTGTTAGGAATGGGGGAAGGACTACAAGTACAGGATTTCAAATCTGTTTATGGATGCAATGTAGGCTATATTATGGATCTTGTCACACAAATTTCTATAATTTGCATTGATCATAAAATCAAAGTGGTATATTTTTGTGGTATATCTATTTAAGAAATAAATACATGTAGATTTAAAAGTAAAACATAAAGCAATACAAATGAAAAAAGAAAGTTGTCATCAAATTGACAAAAAAAATTATAAACACTAAATGTTGTCGTTATTGATTTTTTTTTTTTTTTTGATACGTAAGAGTCATATTTTATTAATATAAGTTTGAAGTACATGCGTCTACCATGCAAGTAATTTAAGAAAAAATATATCATGCTACCCCTCCCATCATAATTATGTTTACAGTAGCCAAATAATATCAAAACAGACCTTTAGTAAATAATAACCAAAAAACCTCATTAGTAATATTGACATCGATTAACCAGATGAGACTGACAAAGCATAGATGAACCAAAAACTATCATCTATGAGACAAAAAAGAATTATCATCGATTCACCAGTTTACAAAAAAATATTTAACCAAGCAAATTCTTCAAATTCCTCCTTCCAATCCTCACTGTCGATCACCATTAGACCAAGGAATTTTTTTAGAAAAATCACAGCAACCACGACAATCACTCGATGGTGCATTAATCCAAGTCCTTGCAAATCCAGGAGAAACAAGTATATCTTCACCGTATCCAACATTCTCACTCTCTCCACATCGTAAGGGCGCGGGCAACCTCTGCCTTCTACCACCACACGAAGAATCTCATCCATCCCTCCAAGCAAGTCAAGTTTAAACATTTTGAGCATTAAGCTTCTAGCTTCCACTCTCGGCACCAGGTTATCCAACAGAGAGTCTAAGAACTGAGAAGAGACCTGCAAATTATCTCTTCCATTCTCTCTACTTTCCAAGTGGCCAAAACCCAGAACCATTTTCACAGCCACTAACACCAGTGGCTCATAATTAATAGAATCCGCTTGAGCCTTTGGTCTATGATGGCCCTAAAGGAAATCAAGCTAGTCAGCCTCTTCATCATCTAAAGCAAGATGGTGGTATCAACCCCAAACCGAGCCAATTCTTCCATAGAAACCTCAATGACATTGACAAACTTGGAAGACCTAGCCATTCGGCTCCACACTGAAAATTCTTGGTAGAAAAAGAAACTACACTCTTCACACAAATAGCATTTCGTAATGAAATGAACAGAGCGATAGGATTGCAAACTTAAACCTTCAAAATCACCCTATAACCGTTAGATTTAGAAAGATCAACAGTTAAGAATATGCATTATGCAACTTGTAGACCTAAGACATTTCATTCACTTTAATGTTCCAATTTTGAATTTTTGAGAAAAAAAAAGCATTTAAAACACTTTGTACTGCTAAGTGTCAAGTGATTTTTTTTAAGTGAGAGGGTTAGCACACGGGGAGATTTTTTTAAGTCCTTTGTAATGTTAAGTTACCAATCCCTTGGCCTTGATGGCAATCCTAGCACACAAAAGTTCAAAACAACTTTAAAACACATGTGTCATGTTTATTTTTTAAGTTAATATCATAAATTACTCTAGTTTCAACCGTTGGATGAACATTTGATGTATGGTTGTAGTTGCATTTCGTAATGAAATGCATAGAGTGATAGGCTTGCGAACTTAAACCTCTGGAATCACCCTATAACTGTTAGATTTAGAAAGATCAACAGTTAAGAATATGCATTATGCAACTTGTAGACCTAAGATGTTTCATTCACTTTAATGTTCCAATTTCGAATTTTCAAGAAAAAAAAAGCATTTAAAGCACTTTGTACTGCTAAGTCTCAAGTGATTTTTTTTTAAGTGAGAGGGTTAGCACACGGGGAGATTTTTTTTAAGTCCTTTGCAACATTTACCAGCCCCTTGGCCTTGATGGCAATCCTAGCGTACAAAATTTTAAAACACATTTGTCATGTTTATTTTTTTAATTTAATATCATAAATTACTCTAGTTTCAACCATTGGATGAACATTTGATGTATGGTTGTAGTTGCATTCAGTAATGAAATGCACAAAGCGATAGGCTTGCGAACTTAAACATCTGGAATCACCCTATAACCGTTAGATTTAGAAAGATCAATGGTTAAGAATATGCATTATACAACTTGTAGACCTAAGACGTTTCATTCACTTTAATGTTCCAATTTCGAATTTTCAAGAAAAAAAGCATTTAATGCACTTTGTACTACTAAGTGTCAAGTGATTTTTTTTTAAGTGAGAGGGACAACACACGGGGAGATTTCAGTCTTCACTCTTCAAATTGCTCATTACAGTGCACCACCTTATTTTAGATTCCATAGTTCCACTTCCAACAAAGCCATTCCAATTTCCACGACTGTTAGCATTAATCTTTTCAAGAGTCAGGACTCGGAATCTAGGTAAGTGAAATAATTCCTGTAGCTATGTTTCATCATTTGACATTTCTTAAAATCTTATTTTGTCAAACTTTGAAGTTTGGGTTTAGAGACTTAAGAATTAAGAAAAATTAAGGAGGACTAATAGGTATTAGGGAATTCAAATTTCACAACTTCACATTGTATAAGCATGTCTACCACCAGTACCACTAGAGCAACGTTCGATAAAAAAATACATTATGCAAAATTGCTTAAAACCCCAGGGTTTACTAATGGGTACTAGATATTTATGATCCTGAAATGTATGGTAGGCGTACCTCAGAACTTAGATTTTCATCTCAGAATAAGGCTACAAAGCAAACGCAATTTAATAGTATCAGTGCACCATGGGTAATTGGATTAGGGCGCATGATGTTATATGAATTTTTCCCTTGCCCATAATTTATCATGGTTTGTGCCAAAATTTATAATGATAAGAAAAGAGCAATTGTTAATAAAGATAGCCAAGTAGAATTGTTATCCATTAATGCAGAAGAACTTGGAAAATTGTTGGGGTTTACAATCGAAGAATTTGGAAACGACCACATTGACCTAGAAAAACTTGCTAGTGATTATGAAGCAATGGAAGAAAGGGACAAAAATAATTTCTTAAATAAAATAGTCCAGGATAGAAACAAATTGAAAGGTGATCATAAGCCTCCTTATAATTTGGATATTTTTAAACCATGGGTTCATGATACTATTTCCATGCTAGAATTTTTCCTCGGTCTGGATAGCAATTTGGAAGTGGGTGCAAGCCTCCTTGAAATGGTATTTAATATCCATTATGGTGTTGAACATGTCAAATATAATTATATTCAACACATTGTAGAATCCATGCATAAACAATTTTTAATGATTAAAGCAGGTTCCACCAAGACATTTAGGTTCACAACCTACTTGTGCTATCTTTTTCTATTCAAATTTAGAGGAAAGTTTCAGATTCAGCCCTATAGTAATGCAAAGGAAAATAAAATGGCTCCAGTATATGAATGAACCACTAAGATAAGGATGCATGATTCTCAAAGGAACTCCAATCATGTTGTAGACTAATTTTTGGCTCCATTGCATCAAGCAATTACACATACTCCAATGCCTAGATTGCCTATGTCATGTAGAAATTGCATTCAACTAGGAAAATAAATACAATTGCGTGATTAGTACTTAATGGAAGAATATATTGTGCTAAGATTTTATGGATCGGGAGTATAGCCACACAAACTTCCAATACATGTGACATAAATGATTTTTGCATTGGAATATGTAAAGCAGGTGCAGAGTGTTGATGAACTACACTTTCTCAGTTAGCAAAAGAAGACCTTATTTCCTTCTTTACCTTTTTCATGTGGAGGGTTCACATTCGAGAGAAAAACATTTAGTGTGGCACATAATATTTTTCATTTTTCTATTTTTATGCTATATGTCATTGGCAGTATGATCCATGTGACATCATTAAATCAATGATTGTGGCCAATAGGAATGCTACAAGTATAATTCAACATCAAAGTAAACCCTTGCTTGAAAACTTGAGAAACAAGGATTCTTGGGATGAGGTCAAAATAGCAATGGAGAAAAGTGTTGTTGAGAATGGTATTTCTTTTGAACAATTGTCAGCAGAAATTATGGCATTGCACTGAAAGACAATCAAGACATACAACATTTTTTATGAAAAAAGTGATAAACCATCTAGTAGAGTAAAAATTCCAGGTTCTCTAGAGAAGGAAGTTATGGATAAAAATTGGTCATGATAAAAAATTATTGTCTTTTGGTCTATGAGGAAGGAGCTAGGTGATCCAAGAGCTCTTGCAGAGTATGGAGAAAATGAAGAAGATAAAGAGTTTAGCAAATTGTGGAATACAGAGCATCCTGATGAACATGGAAACAAAGAAAGTGATGATGAATCTAATGATGATAGGGAAGAAGTATAAAAAATCCATGTCAATTACATACCTCGTTTAAGTGAGACCACAAAAGAAGCATATACTTCAGGAACAACCATAGTTGAAAAAATAGGTTATGAAGGTGGTCCTTTGGGTCCCAAAGATAATGCCCTTGGACGATAACATATGTTGAGCATAGAGAACCAATTGATAAATCTAGCCTTGGGCTTGGAGGTGAAAAAGTAGACCAAGGGCATACAAGTCAATTTGTTAGAGCTTCTAATCCTTATCCTCATGGTCAGATACAATCATAACTAGGACATACCCATGGTGGACAACTTAGTGCAACTGGCACTGCAATTAGTGGTGATGGTATGGGTAGTAGTTCTAGTAGTGGTGAACATGTGCTACAACAAAAAATTACACACAAGAGGAAAACAATACAAGATACCATAGAAACACCAGGTGATCAAGGCAAACAAAAGAGGCAAAGGATTTTGACAGGTCCAAGTCACACTATTAGTGGATCCACCACAAAGGAGTTATTTCTAGGCACTCCCCCACTTCCATTTAGTGTGGTTGCGACATCATTAGCAACTGCAAGTACTCCTATTCCTTCGCCATTCAAGCATTCCATTGTTCCTACGTCCCCAGGTTATGATTTCATTGAAGAGTTTAAAAAGAAATCAGACTTGTATAAAAAAGAAAAGAAGCAATTGATGGAGAGTGTGTCTGTTGTAAATTTAGAGCCTACAACAACCATGGTATTACCCACATTTTACACAAATAAAGAAATAATGGATTACACAATTGTTGTTCCCACAATTCAAAATAAACCAACAAATCAAATGGATCGATCTGAATACCAAGTGACCAATTTTCAATTGGATTTTTCTGGCCAAAAAAATATTGAAAAAATTAATGTATCAAAGAAGAGCAATGAATTGGTGTACACATCATTACTAAACCAAGATAGAGAGAAGAAAAGGTTGTAGACCCAAATAGAAAATTTATAGGCAGACCTAGCAAATGAGAAAGCAAAGAGGAAAACAATAAATAACAAGAGCAATGAATTAGAAAAAAGAATAAAAAAATTTGCCTCTACATCAACAAGAAAAGAGGATAAACCAAATGAGAGAGAAGTGAATGACCTAAAGCAAAGGCTAGATGAGAGAAACAAAAAATATGATGAGGAAAAATCCACTTTAGAAAAATTAAGATAAACATTGTGAATGGAAATGCACAATGGGAACAGAAATTGGAGAAACAGAGAAAAACAAATGAAAGATTGGAGACAGAGTTGACGGAAGCAAACGAAGAAATTAACTCTTGTCAAAATAAGTTATCTACATTTTGTAGAGATACAATGAGGCATATGAAACAAAAGATTTGGGATGAATTAATGCAAATGTTTGATCATTTGTGTGACATGTTTCAATGGATTGATTCTATCAGACAACATTAGAAGAAGCTCAACAAATATTTAGTGGACAAAAAATGTGTTGGAATTAGAGAAATCTACAAATCAAGTTCTACAAACAGTCTACAAAGCCAGTGACAATGATTTGAAATCAAAAGGGATTACTAATCGGGTTGATACCTCAATTAAGTTGTCATCTATCATAGAATATTGTTTGAGAATGCATGGAATAAAGGAATATTTGCATTTGGTTGCAGACAAGATGAAGGTGGTGGATGAAAAGGTAAGGAACTTCACAAGGCTTGGTTTTCCAGAGGATTTTGACACAAATGAACGATTCATTGGAAAGGATGATTTCAAAAAGAAGATGGAGGGTGCAAGGAAGATTGATTTGGACTAGTTTCCTCAGAACCTAGATGCAGTGAACTATTTGGATTCCATTAGAACACTGATAACCTTGAATGCAAAATTGACTAAAGAATTCAAGACAGGTTCCACTTCTAATTAAAATCATGAAATGTTAACAAAACTTCAAGTCAAACAACATTAGTTAGAACAAATGGCAATTCCACCACTTGAACAGTGGAAGTTGCTAGAAAAGGTGATACAGTGACTTGATTTTTAATTTTTAATTTTTAATTTTTGATAATATAAGTTTCCAAGTTCCAACTCAGCTCTGTGTAGACTTGTCTTTGGGAATTGGTAATATTTTGCATTGCCAATGCCTATATGTACTCCTTCATGTGAAAATCAATAAAAAAGCTCAAATTCAGACTTCAATAATGTGATGGTGTTCAATTATCTATATTATTTATTTTATCATTTGAAGAAAAAGTCTATGATTTCAAATACGAGATACTCATTAATGATTAAATGATTGTTGATGTTCATTGTTGTATATGCTACTAATACTATTGTTAAAATGTTATTAAGCATTGAGTTGAGTGATGAATCACTGAGTACATGTTCAAGTTTTACTTTTAACACAATTAAAATATGAATTATAAGGTGATGAACTTTTAACCTGCATGAACTTACATAATAACTAAAGCATTTAACTGATCCTTTCGACCAAAGCCACAATTATAATATAATTCATAGTAAAGAATAATGAAAATCAACGAAACCAATATTTGACCAATATTTCATTAATAATTCATAACAAGTATCACAATTGGAGAGAAAATAGAGTCAAAAGATTGTCATATTCGACACAAACATTCTTGTAGAAGAGAAACCCGCCTTCCAAAAGGCAACTCGTTAAAAGGAAAAATATCTTTAACCATTACAACACTTTATCCACCTCAGTAGTGATCCATGTCAATAGTCTACACTTTGAGTTGGGAGAAGTATGTGTGTATTCAATTGTAACTTCTAAGGCCAAACCTGTACTATACTTGACCAAGTCACACTCTCCACCCTAGTGCTCATATCCCAAATTATTTAGTGAAGACACTTCTCCACAATTCAAATTATGCTTCAGATGGCCACTTGAAAGCGATAACCTCCTCTATCTTTTCTCTATATGGTGCATACTTTACCATCATTGAAGTAGACTCCTTATCAAAATCTTCTAAGAAACTAATAACAAAGGATAGTTTCTCAAGTGTATTATTTAACACACCAATATCAACATTCTTTCATATTTCATTTGTCTGGGTTGACATGATGTCATTCATTTGGTCCTTCCAAGCCTGCAAAGGTTTCACCTCATCATAGTTATGTTGGATATCTGGTAATGGTGTTAAGTTTTCTTCATCATACTTGGCCTTTAATTATTTGATATTCATTTCTATATGAGCCAAATATCCTTGGAACTTTTGCTCCACAATCTCATTAACAAATTGATAAGTTGGTATAACCCTGTGATACTTATCCTTCTGGTGCTTTGCTCCTACTGCCATGAACTTCAATTGCTCAGCTCTAGGACTCCACTTATCCAACAATGGGGTGGCCAATTCTTTATCTCTTGGGAACAACCTAATTGCTTGCAACATCAAAGCATAGTTTGCATGGACACTATTCAATTTTCCATGAACCTTTCTATTCAAATGTATCAATACAACATCTATAATTACCTAATTGCTCTTTAACATAGATTCCTGGGCCTGTTGCAACAATTCCTTATACTCCTCAACCTAGTGGATTAGTTTCTCCCTTGAAATCCCTCCTCCCGAAATACTTGCCTCCTCAATTGCAATGGGCTTTTGTCCCATATTATATGGAATGATTGCTAAGGATTGTCCTTGTGAGGGAGGTTGAGGTTGCTCCCTTGGTGGGGTAGAAACCTTATGGCTTGAGCTAGCCTGTCCTTGAGATTTTCATGTCTCCATTTGCTGCTTTAGTAATGCTAGCTCAGTTTCTAACTTTGCAACCCTTTGTTGACTCTTATTATAATAATTTATAAGATCATTATATTGGCCCCTCAGAGTATCTATGTCCTTGGTCAAATCCTCAACAGTTTCCCTGGTGAACTTGGCAACATTCACTACCATATTTACCGCCTCCAATGTTGGAGTATCAACAACTCTTCTTACAACCAAGTGACCAATGAAATCAGTCGGCTTTGCCACTATTGGTTTTCTTGATCGAGTAGACAATGATCAAATTGCCAAGCCATCCCATTCCTCACTGAAGGCTGAGCCCTTGAGTGCCAGTGTGGCTTCTTCCTCAGCTGCAAGAAGTGGCCTATTGGCCCTTCTTATTGTATCAAAAACCATGACATCAAGAATATCCCATTCAAGGAGTAATAAAACTCCACTCTTTTGTACCAATGCCCTTCCTTTCTCTAGTGTCATCTCCTTGAAGTTTTTTCTCATTTCCTACATGACATTGGATTGGATAACCTTTTCTAGGATCTCTGGGTGAAAACTCCTTTCTTGAGCCACCTTCTTAGCATATAATGGAGCCTGCGCTCTCCACACAAAATCTCTAAATGCATTTGTTGTAACAAAAGAATCATCCCTTATGAACTCTTTGTAGGCCTCTATCCTCAAGTTGTCAGTGTTAGTTATCCCTCTTATTTCATCTTTCCCAAGCCTTAGAGTGATTGCTCCAAAACTTGATGCAACACCTTGTGGAAAAGATGCATTCCCTATTGCATATCATCAGGGGTCACCATAATCTCTTCATCATCTGATTTAGGATGATCACCAATTTTGACTTTTTAATCCTCTGTCTTTTGGGAGATGGTGGTTGTGTTGGAGAAGGGACTCTCGGGGGAGAGTCCAAATCAATGATAGCCGTGGGAAATTTCCTTGATGGTGAGGGCATTGGTTGCTCATGAGACATTATTCTAGACATTTCTGAGGCAACAAGAGAGGGCCTGGTTTCTTTCTTAGTTATATTTTCCTTCTTCCTTTTATATACTCTAATCTTTGATGGAGGCTGATAAGAAGGCCTTTCCTCCAATCCTATTTTAGGATATTCCTCAACAGCCTGTGACTTTCCTTTGTCTTCCACCATTTGTTCAGAATCCAAAACTCCCACCATGCTCTCAAAATTTTCCAAATCATATGTGGCTCTATTCAACTCACCTTTGATATGCCACATGGGATCATATGTAGGGTTCTTTTCCTTCTTCTTGTTCATCATTTTAGTGAAAGCAATATAGTTTCTTTCATTTCCTCCTGCACCTACAAAGCAAGGATGTTTCTGATGATATCCTCAGGGAAAAATAAGTTGTGAATAAAAACGCCAGTCCTATGCTTTTCTTTCATTTGAGAAATGAAACCCTCAGGATCATGGTTCCTAGGGCGTACAGTGTGCAACCCATAAGGCTTAAGCAATGTCCACAAATCTTTCCATCCTCTTTCTACCATGACAAAGTCAGCAAAAGCTGTATACTCAGGGAAGAAAGATCCCTTCTTTTGTCCTATTGGCAAGTGTACCATTTGGGCACCTCTCAACTGTCTCATGATTTCTAAGAATCCAATTCTTAGAGGCACATCCCTTGGCAAAGCATACGAGTTGACATTAGTGCCATATACCCTGAAGATTGTTGTATTGTAGTAAGGGATGATATCTCCCCAATTATGTGTCAAATTCAATTCGGGCCTCCTCTCCATTGGCCTTAATAAATCATGAATTTCTTTTGGAATTTTGGGTGGATTATAAACCAAGGATCTTCTCAATCTAGACCCAAAAACATTATGAAACACCACATAATCAAATTCATGATCATGCCTATCTAGAATTTTGGTCCAATATTGGACAGGCATATCAATATCATCCTATTTCTTTTTCAATTCCATATTATGCCCAAAAATTCTTTCTCCCTTATACAAAAACATGTGCATCAATAAAGAATACCATCTAAAACCAACCAGTGTTTTTCCCTCTTTTAGAGCTACCAAATTCTAATGCATTTTATCGACCAAATAGGTTGAAAAATCATATACCACATTGAAAGCTGGATGTTGGAGATGCACAAACATCTACATGAGGTTAGTAGACAAGGTAGTCTTTATACTAATTTCCAGAACCTGACACAAGGAACAAATTGTCTTCCTGAAGTAGTTGCAAAAGTAATTTATGGGAAAAGGTTCATGCTCATTCTTTCCAATCACTATCTTCTTTTTATTCTTTCTCACTCCTATGGTGGCTAGATGAGGATTCAACAAAGAGGTCCTAAACAAACCCTTGGTATTTCTATATTCTTCTCTGAAGGCTTGAATATCAATAGGAACCATATCCTTATTCCATTCGTGTAGATCAAAAAAATTTACAATCTCCTCCTTGGTTATTCTAACCATTTCCACACCATCGTATGTCCTGACAATTCTGGTCACGGGATCATATCTCGCTGCAACATTTTTCAACAAGTCAATATCCAAATACACATTTGATACCACCAACTTGCCAAGGTCTAATCTCCAAGGATTACACAAAGGAACACCCAAATTTTGCTTTCCAAACCAATTAGAAAATAATTGCCAACCTGTGTATGGAACTTCAACATCTCAAATTGCACATTATTTATCAGTTAACCCTTCCAAAACTTGGGGCTCGTAAAACAAAGCCTTTCCCTCAAGCTTATTATTGGTGGAGGGTTTCAATATATCTATAACATCCTAAGAAAAGGGCCTAGTGGAAGTTTCTGAGCTAGAACTTTGGGCTTTGGGCACCATTGCACAAGACAGATTAAAATTCGAGCTAGGTTTTTGGGGTATTGGAAAGTCTATGGGAGTTTAACCTCTATCTTGCAGCCTTAAACATAGTAGTTTTACAATTTAAAAGGTCTTGGCAGTTATTTCTTCACAAGCTTTAAAACAATTTTAAAGCAAATAAACCAGTACGAGATTTAAAACAAAGCAAAACTCAATTTATACTTGCCTTCCAAAAATCAACAAGACTTTCGAAAAAAAGAGAGCATGGTGCATACGTTACATACGGTTTTACTGGACTTACAAGAAATTGCTCGTGTCGTTGGGTACTTGGGAATTCTTTCTGAACGCAGAATTAAATACGGAAATAGTAATTCAAGAAACTTTTACCATTAAATTTGGTGGTTGAGGCTCAACTCCACCATTACTATTCACTCACGTGAGAAACTACGACTATCGTACAAAATTTACCCACTTTGAATATCAATCATCGACCTCAATCCCATCAAGCAAGAAAAAGAGGCTCATATTGAGTCAAGATGGTTTGAAAATGCCACGTTCACCCACCAAATTCTTGGTGAATGAAAACTCAGTGACGAGACACCACCTCAATGCAAACGGGTCCCACTCCAGATTGCTTCGTACATGACATTGGCATCCATGCATCACCATCTCGTACACCTCACAACATCCTTAAAGCCATTATTTTAATCATGTAAGGTCTGTGAGGGACAACCACAATCAATCTTCATCATTACATGACGACCATTGATTTGACCGCTTTTTTAAAACCACAGGTGAACAAGGACTAGGCCCCACGACCGTAGGTGACATGTGGCAACATCTCGCACACCTCATAGCATATTTGTGCCATCATTGATAATCCTTGCAAGGCCAGTGAGGAACAATCAAGATTCGACTTATCCATTTGATGGTCAAAAAAATTGCACATGTGATAATTGTTATTCATAAGAAAGGGGACCGACTAGGCATATGGGGTGCAACCCTTAAAGGATGGAATATTAGACACGGGTCTAATGTTATGAAAATTAATCGATCCAATATTAAGTGAAGATTAGAACTAGGTATCATACAATGTTTACCCACTTTGAATATCAGTCGTTGAACTCAATCCCATCAAGCAAGAACAAGCGGCTCAAATTGAGTCAAGATGGTTTGAAAATTCCACGTTCACCCACCAAATTTGTGGTGAATGAAAACTCAGCAACGAGACACCACCTTAACGTTAGTGGGTCCCACTCCAGATTGCTTTGTACATGACATTGGCATCCACACGTCACCATCTCGCACACCTCGCAACATCCTTAAAGCCATTATTTTAATCATGCAAGGTCTGCGAGGGATGGCCACGATCAATCTTCATCATTACATGATGACTATTGATTTGACTGCTTTATTAAAACCACAAGTGAACAAGAACTAGGCCCCATGATCGTAGGTGACATGTGGCAACACCTCGCACACCTCGCAACATATTTGTGACATCATCAATAATCCTTGCGAGGCCAGCAAGGAACGGTCAAGATTCAACTTATCCATCTGACGGTCAAAAAACTTGCACATGCGATAATTTTTATTCATAAGAAAGGGGATCGACTAGGCATATAGGGCGCAACCCTTAAAGGATGGAATATTAGACATAAGTCTAATATTATGAAAATTAATTGACCCAGCATTAAGCGAAGATTAAAACGAGGTCCCAAGGTGGAAAAGACTGACAGGCTAAGTAAAAGGGGTCGGTAACATGAACGACATAAAAGGCTCCAACCATGACATATGCAATCGAAAACCTGGAACAACAGGTCAACGCAAGATTAGAATGCCCAAATCAAAACGAAACAAAGGACCCAAACGCAAAGGTTTTTTCAAGACCAAAACTCTAAAACCCAAAGAAAACCAATGATGCCAAACACCAATGAAACTAGGAATGGGCAAAATTGTGGAAATTTTTGAGAGCTCCACCATGGCCCACATTACTACTTGATCATATCCATAAATAAATCTAAAACCCCATGGTCACAGCCCCTATTCCTGAAGAATTCAAATTCAATGTGCTGACAAATCAAATATACTTCGACACTTAATTTGAATAACATAAACAACCACTTTGGAGACAACCAAATAAGTTAATAACATATAAGCATATGAATCCACAAAAGTTGAACACTCGAAAGCAAATCAGTAATTATGTGTAACCTTCTCCATTGTATTGATCTTCAAATGATATGCATTATAAAAATAGTTTATGATATGAGATGGATGGGAAAATTGGTGCAATCTATTATCTATCTTCTTACTATTTTCTACTCTAAAGTCTAATTAAAAATAATGTGATGATCTCCTATTTGGGTCTTGATCTCTCTTATATATGAGAGGCAACAAGCTACAATATGATGGAATGCAATATAAAATATCATCAACTACAGTTTGGCATATGATTCATGAAGTGCAATGATTCACAATTTATTTGAATACAATATAAAATATCATCAACTACAGTTTGACTTTGGAATATGATTATGTAATGCAATATAAAATAAGATATCATGAAGTGAAATGATTCACAATTTCAATGCTCATTGAATACAATATAAAATATCATCAACTATAGTTTGGACTTTGGAACAATGGAAACTGATTCATGAAGTGCAGTAAAAATACCTAAAACCTGCTAATTCTCTTCCATTTCCCAAACAGAGTCAGGGTCCTCAAACTGATGCTCATCTTGAGATAAAGTAAAAGAGTCATCTTGATTCTAAGTCTGCTCTTCACTTTCTTTGTCTTGTGTCTCAAATTCAACATTCATTGTGTGATTTGTATCAATTTCAATATCATTGTCATCTGTCCCAATCCCACTGCTACTGCCAGTGCCACCAGTACCAACGCTTGGAATTGGAGTGCCTATGTTGCACAACCCGGTCCCTCTTCTTTCACATGCGGACCTCCAGATTGTGAGTGCCCATTGAAAAGGATTTTTTTGACATTATACACAGTTTCTTTCATCCTCACGCAATTTTCCAAATTCTTGTCCAATTTGTTTCTTAACTTTGATTTCAAAAACCCCAATGTACTAAAAAATCTCTCATCCTCTATTGACCCCAATATCATTGTTTGACATAAATCAACAAGTTTGAAATATTCTAATATTGAACCACACAATATTTCACTCTGACCTAAGCTTGTCAAAACCTTCTTTATTGATCTCGGTTCAAAGGCCTTCTCCTTGCCCATGGATTTATACTGGTCCCTCATAGTTGTTGTAAAACTCCTACATTATGATCTAAGCTTATTTTCATTTAAAATTCCTTCTATTGTCTGCTCATTGTATGTTACCTTTTTTGAAAATTGTTCTATCAAAATTTTTACTTGATCATGAAAATATTTTGGGTTATCTCGATTTACCCAAAATTGAGGATACACAATACCCATGGCTTCAACTATTTCATATTGAGGGAATCTTTAACGAATCTCTAAGGAAAGAGATTTTGCAATTTCCTTCAAATTATCACTAATAGATTTAACAATGTTGTTAAAATCTTCCTCTTTAACAACTACTTATCTAATAGAGTGCTTGGTTGTCTTACAATGGTACATTGGTATCTCATATCCACGTACACAAATACATAAGTGCCTAATTTCATTAAACTGTAAATATATATCAGGATTATTCAAATTGGTAATTTTCCACCACATCAAATAATTTGTGCCTTCTTGTGTTAGATCTAGATATAGATGATCGAGGGCCAAGCATGTAAGTTTACGTAGATTGGCATATTCATTAATATACATAGTTTTGTCTTGGGATTTCTTCACAAGATTTTTCATCTCATCCAACATGGGGAGAATACTAGCTAAATTCAAGAGTGTCTCTATATCGCTTAACCTATGTAAGAGGTTAGGAGCTTTGTCTACTATGTTGCGATGCTCGTACATTACTCCAATCAAGGATTGATATTCTAAAAGAACTCCTTGCGTTGGTCAATGTAGGGAGATCCATCTTGTATCGACATCCTTGAGAAGCTTATTTCTAGGTGTTATTCCCTTAGAAAAATGTTGAAATTCAAGGAAACATTTGGGACTTCGACAGAAGTATGCGTGGATCTCATGAACTAGATTTTCAACTTTTGATACTATAGGAAACTTGCTTACAATTTTGAATACCAAATTCATTATGTGGGCCATGCACTGAATGCCAAGCATGCATGGTGCACAAGTAGTTTGTAACTTTGTGCAAACACCGCTCCTTTGACCTTGAATCACTGTAGCTCCATCAACTCCTACACACACCAAATTTTTGGTAATTGTCAACTCATCCATACCTACAATTTCATTCAAAGATTTCTTGACTAGTTCAAATAGAATTTGTGATGTTGAACTGTCCTTCATTTTATGAACACAAAGAAGATGAGCTTGGAAAATATGTTGTTCTATAGTATACAAATGCATACAGACCCAAGAAGTATTGTCTACCGCAATAACTTCATCTAAAGATAATGCAATAAAATTTGATTCTTTTACTTTCTCCTTTAAATCTTCTTTTTCCACTGCAGCAAGACAGTTCACCCATTCCCATCTTGCGTTTATTGACCAATGAGAGAAGGGAAAGTGGGGAACACTCAAATAAGATAATAAATAAAAATATTCTTGGTAGTTTGTCATAGGATGCCCCCTAGACAAAATATGAAAAACAACACTCATTTGAACAGTTTTTGACAGATTTGTTGCTGCCATGGCTTTTCCAAAATGAGCCTCAAGTGTACCTTGAAATTTTTCAAGCTTCGACATTCTATGGTTATGCTCTTCATAATCCGTGACATACTTAACATGAAGACATTCTTCCTTTGATTTCCATTGTAGGACTGATTGTTCCTTTCCGTCTATGATTTGTTTTTCATAAACTTTACTGATATGCTTTTGTATAGTGTCAAGCTTTAGCTACAAATTCTTGTCTCTTCCAAATTTCCAGCTACAAATCATACATTTGACCTCTGTTGCCCTTTCAATATCATTTTTGTTTGATACCCCCATTGGTACAATGAATGGGTACTTTGACAACCAACCAAGTTGAAAATTCCTTGTCATTTCCCACTCACGCCCCAATTTTGATTTTGCTTTTCTTTTCTTGCTACCAACATCATCCTCATCCAAGTCAATTATCTCATTTTGGCTAACCAGGGTATCCCTTGGAACATATTATGCGGTATTTCCCTCCTCATTTGATACATTTTGATTTAACTCAATGACAATCTCAGCTTGACCTTTTTGTGGCGGTGAGATATTTTGAATGCCTTCAATAATATTTGGTGGAAGAGTTGATGATGTAGCTCCACCTTGATCTGATGGATCAAAAGCTTTGCCAATTCCAAAGTAAGACTGTATGGTACTTCCACGTTTTGAGCGTTTTGATGGCCTCCCAGTCTCTTCATTACCCTGAGGATTCTTACCCTTGCTGCTCGACATATTGATCTCTCACTTTGAATAAAATCTAGAAAAAATGCCTTCTTGTTTAAGGACAGATTGATAGAGAATATAAATCCCATTCCCTACTCAAAATCATGTTTAAGAATGAAGCAAGAATGGAAAACAGATAAAGAAATCTTATTATTATAACTAATAACTAATAAAAATATGAAGAAATGATCACTCACCTTTAAGTCTACGTTTTCGGCTTTCGCTGACTTTTGAATCGAGAAGTAGAACCTCAGAACTGAACAAAATGTGTAAGAATAAATAACAATTTCAATTGTATTTATATCAATCCATATTTGGCGAATTCCGTGAGATTTTTAAATGGTATGTTAAAAATTTGGCGAATCCCACGTGCTTATACAACGATACTTTGTAATTTTCAAGGCGAAATGTGTCCTCAAATGTAATTATTTTTAAATATTATTGGCGAAATTGGTCCTCATAAGCAACTATTTATAAATTTTGATTGGCGAAATTGGTCTTCACAAGCAACTATTTATAAATTTTAATTGGCGAAATGGGTCCTCATAAAATGTTTATTTTAATAGTATTGGTGAGTATGTAATTGTTTTAAGACATGCTCCCTGGATTCCAAGCAAAAATATTAATCGGTCCATTGGAAACGTGTAGTCTGTTATGGCGAATTTATTGTCTAAACATGCCTCGTAAAAAAAATGATGGCGAATGGACATGCATTGGACCGATAGTTCATAAAATCTGGGCGATTTGGATACCCTGTTGGGTACGGTAAATTCGCCAATTTTGACTTACTCGATTCCTAGAATTCACCAATTGGTGAAGATTCACTACTAAAGTTTTCCTTGGTATCTAGATAGTGCTTAAAACAAGAAATGAAATGATTGTTGTAGTTTAACTGTATCTTCCCAAGCAACATTCTCGTCATCATATTGATCCCATTGTACTTTGTTTTGGTCAACCACCTCATTGCACAATTAGTATTTGTGCCTCTCCAAGATTTTGTATGGCTCTATTGTTATTTTGTCGGCCTCTTGGACCTATAATGTATTCCAGTTCAAAATATGTTTCTCATTAGGTACATATTTCTTAAGAAGAGATGTATGGAAAACATCATGGATACAACTCAACTAGGGTAATAGGGCCAATCGGTAGGCAAATGAATTTATCTTTTCTAGAATTTCAAAGGGTCCCACATAACGAGGTGCTAACTCTACCTTCTTCCCAAAACTTATGGAACTCTTGTATAGCTTGACCCTTAAGAAAACTCTTTCACCCACTACAAATTCTCTTTATCTCCTATTCTTATTTGTGTCTCTTTTATCTACTTGTTGCTTCCTTTAACCTTTATCTAATTAACTTAATCTGATTCTCCATTTCCTTTAACTTATCAAGTCCATTTATCACTCTATCCTCAAGATTATCTCAAATCAAAGGTATTACACAAGTTCTTCCATAAAGTGCTTCAAATGGAGCCATTCCTAATGAAGTTTGAAATAAATTATTATAAGAAAATTCTACCTGTGGGAGATATTCTTCTCACTTAGATTGTGCAAGTATATAAATCTAATTGATCAAATAACACTAAAATAAAGCAATTAAACAAGCAATTGTTCAACTAAAATTAATACTCCAATGAAGTTCAATTAACAACACTAAATGATTCAAATTAAAGGCATGAAACATGATTCAAAACATTTAAACCAAAACTAGTGTGCAAACCTCCGCATTCCATTGCGAATTTGAAGCAAATTTAGTGTGATGTGATGTAGATTGCTCAAGCTTTCCTAATCCATTATGTAAAAGCTTAATTCCAAGTGATTTGAAGATGCTTGATTCGCAAATGCTATCAATAATGCTCTTAGATTGCTCAAAGTGAGTGATCAATTTAAGAGAGTAAGGGTGCTATGAATATTGTGAGTGAATTATCATGTAAAATGAGGAGTATTTATAGATTTTGTGAATTGTGATCAATGACAAGGATGGAAAATGATAATCAATGGATTAAATTGAATGAGAGAGGAATACATGGATCAAGGATTGATCAAGCGGTTGATAATCCATGAGACATGGATCAAGGATTAGATCAACGGTTCATAATCCATGAGACACTCAAGAATATCCCATAATTTTAGGAATTATTTTGGAGATATTTTGAGTTGGAGGGAAGAATTCAAATTTAAAAAGGGAATATTCCATGGGGAATATTCTTTGTACAAGTTGGAGAGTTGGAGGAAAATTAGCTAATTAAATAATTCATGAAAATCATTTAATTGTGCGAGTTGGAAGAATTAGGAGTTTAATTAAATAATCAGGATTTATTTAATCAAGTGAATTTATTAGAATTTAATTAAATAATTTTACATTATTTAATCAAAAAGAGGGAAAATGATGAATTTTGATGAATTAACTAAATAACCTTAGTTATTTAATTAATAGGAGAATAAAGTGAATTTAATTTAACAATTGGACATTATTTTATTAAATAGAGAAATTAGGTGAATTATGTTAGTAAGTGAAATCCAATGTGTGATATACTCAGGACATTTTCAGGTGTCTACATTTGCCCCTATTTAAAGCGAGGTACTTGATGCGTTACTTCAAATAATTGATATTGCTCGGATCATTTTTTTTCAATTTTTTGACTTTTCTTAATGCCCCATTACACCCCAACGGATGGAGGAATGTTGGTGTGCTACCCCCTTGAGAGATCAACCAAAAAAACTAATTTTTGGGTCGAGCTTGTGATAAGGTTACAAGAGTGGTTTTTCTGCAATGACGATAAAAAATAAGTCCTAAAAAGGTTCAAATACTGACCTATATGCATAAAAATGCTAGAAAAATGAGTGAGGGTAAAAACCCTAGTTTTGGGTAGGTATGTATGCTCATTTGAGAAAAATTCTAGCTCATTTGCCCACTACTTTAGAAATTATTGAGACCTTAGAGAGATCCTTGTGAGAGTTGCTTTGGAGCACTTGCTACGATGGGGTTTGTTATGCTCACCAGACACTGAGCTGATCGAGTCTACGAGTTCCAACACCCTACTGATTCAGGTGGTTGGGTACATACTTCAAAAAAACCTTCGTTATGTTTTTTTTTTCTGGTTAGCGAATTGTAGGCTAGAAATTAGGGAAACAAAAGTGTCGAAATTAATTTCGACATGCCTTTATCACTGATGCCACACCTTTGTACAAAAGCATGAAAAATCTGAAAAGGCGCGGAGTGCCCAAACTTGCCTTGCACTATTGTAATTAGTCAATGCTTTTGTTTTGCACCTTCACAAAATCCCTGTGTGATTGTGCTTTTCTAATAGTGCATGCTTTTGCAATAGACCTATGCTTTTGCAATAAAACTGTGCCTTTGTATCCTAGCAGTTGGGTGCTTTTGTATGAAAGTGCACTTTTGTGCTTTTTGTCTTTTGAATTAGGTTTTTTGCTTCATTTTTGGAACTGGAAATTGTGTGTGTTGTGTGTGTAGGTCAATTTATAGCCATTGACTTCCTGAGAGCATAGGCCAGTTCTACTGGAGCAGATGTTGAGCTTCCCTCCCAAGGAGATTACCTTTTTCATGCCCTAGAACTATTTTGCATTTTGTGCATGTCGGAGATCCGTGCTCATTGTGCTTTGATCACTATTGTTGTAGAGCTATAGCACTCAGATACATCTTCTTTTCATTTCCCGACAGCCAAGGCCACTATCACTTTGGAGGATGTATGACGCATTCTCAAGGTGCCCATTCATAGTCAACGTGTTATATATGATACTGTTCAGGGTGGTTAGGCTCTTATGTGAGTGTTGGGGGTATAACAAATTCCTTTGGTGGAGGGTCAAGTTGACCTATGAGATTTCATTGATACGACTGATGAAATCACTCTTGTTCTAGTCAACTTGATCATGGGCATACTACTTCCAAATAGATGATTGTGACTGTTTAGTGCTAGATGGGGTGTTGTTCTTGAGAGGATGCTTGAGGACGGGGTCCAATTTGCCTAGGGCCCATTTATTTTACCTCGCCTTTATCATGATGCACTAGATATTATACAGGGGTGGTGAGACATTATCTGTAGGATGTACCATGCTTCACATTTGGGCATGGGAGCATATTGTGGTGCTTCATGCTATTTGTACTTTATGTTGACTTATTGAGTAGCCTTTTGTATTCTAATATAAGGGTATCTTGACTCACCACCACATGGGTGAGTTGTCTTATTGGCGACGTGTGATTGATGATATGTCAGAGTTTATATGGAGGTCATGGCTAGGAGTCGATGCCTAGGATGACAACGATGATTATCTTCCTTACTGTCATCAGACTAAATGTCTGATCGGTTGAACCACTTCCATCCTTGAGAGGTATCTTCCAAATCGTTGCATGATGCAACTTGGGGAGACTCTAACTATTCCTTGTGTAGATTATATGGTTGTTTTCTATCACACCCATTGGGAGTAGAGGTCAAATTCCCAACATATAGGCAATAATGACATATTTTGATCAACTTACCCCATTTCCATGGGTTTACGCTAGAGGCCCAATTGGTGGCACTACAATAGAATATGATGTGTGGTCCAAGAGGTTATTTAGATTTACAAATATAGCAAGTGTGCCCCATACATAGAGGGGTGAGGCTGGTAGGTTGAGCAGATAGAGGCTAGTTGCACGTGCAGAGGATCCATAGGGTGATAGAGTATAGGTTCAGGATGACCAACAAAGAGGTCCTGAGGGACCACCACTAGTACCTGATCAGGATGACCAACAAAAGTAATAGGTGGCATAGCATGTGTCTGGTCAAGATGTTTAGTAGTTACAACCTGATTTAGCCATAACTAGAGAGAGAGAGAGAGATGAGGCCCTCCAAGAGTGGGATCAACTCCAAGGGAATTTAGATCAATGGACCCAAGAGAGAGATGCAAAGACAATACAACAACAAAAATTGGAGCTACAGTTAGCTTAGGAGACTACTCAACATCAACAGTTGGAGGTGCAGGGAGATACCATCCTCCTTTCTAGGTACACACAAGAGTTGAGAGCAGTGCAAGATGAGATTTACTACTACATGACCATCTACCTAATGCAAGTTCCAACACATAGGTGGTAGCCACCATATTCATAGAGAAGTGTTATGGGACCAAGTAGGTTAGTTGGAGCTTTCTTGGGTCAATCACAAGGTCATTTAGGAGGAGCAGGACATTCAAGTGGACAGCATGGGAGACCCCCATCACACCAGCCCTCCACTAGTAGAGAGGACCATGGTAGCAGGGGCTACCCATGTACAACTATCTTGCATTCAAATTTTGATATAAACTTTATGTATATGCATTCATCGGATTTTTTGATAGCCTCATGTATATTTTTGAGATGTATCACACACTTGACATGTATCATGACATGTATTATTTTTGATATATATATGAGATTAGCAACCTTCGATGTGATCATTACACGGTGTTTATGCATGTGTTGATCATTTATGATGTATGATGTATGGACACAATTATGCATATGATTATGATTATGGATGCATTATGTATGTATGCATGGATGCAAATGTTATGTATGTTCATGCTATGAGATGCTATGACATGTTTTTATGATGGATGGTGGATATTTCCTTTATTATGATGCTTGTGATTTGATATGCATGTGACTAATGGTTCATGGATGTAGGATGGATGTAATGACATACTATGGATGATTTATTATTTGTATCTTTATATAATATATGGTGATTGTGTAGGATGTATGCTATGATATGTATGTTGACGATTTGTGGATGCATGTTATTTTTTTTGTCATGATACTGGGATGTTAGTAAGAATAATATAGAATAGAATGAATGAATGATATCGATCAGTAAAATACCAATAAATCCATAATTATTCAAAATTTTATTGGATATGTGATGAGATAATGATGATTTTACTTTTGCTTCTCGGATTAGGCTTAATTTCATCATAGCAATATTTATTTTTAATATAGCCAATAGAAACAATGCACCAAGATATTAGGAACCAGGGTAACTTTGTATTTAATGCATGGAATTTTACTCCACAAATAGATAGGAGTATCCTTGTTTATACCTGACATACATAAACCTTCTTTGATCATGTGAAAGAATAAAGCCATCAAAGTAAGGAGACTAACACACAAAAGGTATGAAGAACTTAATATGTCTTAGCTGTTGTTTTACTTGAGACTATCCCTACACATGCAAGGCAAGCCTTCGTCGAGGTCGTGCTACAAGAATATCCAACAAACACAACAAATGAAATCAATGATCAATGCCCAATTCCTTTCTCTCTAACTCATTTTGTAGACATCATCGAGAGATCATCGAAATGGACCCATAAGATAAATCATACGAAAAGATCAAAATAAACAAATAGTCAGTGTTATCATATCTTTTGCCAAAGAGTATTATTTTTGGATGATGTCTCGTGATGTCTATTGTAGGAAAGATATATCTGTAAGACATGATTAGATGTTGATTTGTTTTCTAAATGTTAAAAGGCTAAATGTTAACCGACATGTTTGAGTGATAATGAAGATTTAGGAGTTTGTCTTTTTAATTTTGTATTTTGCCAAGTGTCATGTTTGTTTTTGTTTGTATTACCAAAGGTTGAAGGTGATGATCAATTTTATTATGTTTGAAAGTTTATTGCAGGTCAAAGTAAGATGGAATGAGTGATTTGGTTTTCAAATTTTCTTGAATTTTTGACATTTTGAAATATTTTGAGGCTATTTTGGTATTTTGAAGTTATTTGGATGTTTCAAGTTTTCCAAATATTATGAGGTTGTTTTGGGTTTTGTGTGACATTTTGCAACTATTTTAATTTTCAAAATTTCCAAATGTTTTTGAGTTTTCCAAAGTTAGACCAAGAGAACAGGACTGAAGGGGGGAAATACCTATACCTCGAGGGCTCATTAGAGATAGCCTTACCTACATAACTGTGCAGAGGCTTCGTAATTTGATTATCGGACTGGGATATTAGCACATGATGGCTAATAATGTTTTCGATTTTGATGTTTTAGACCTTTTTATGGAGTTTTGACTTGATTTGGATGTTTTTTAATTTTGAGATGTTTTAAATGTTTTTGAGATTTTGACATTTTTTGGATGTTTTAGTATTTTCAAGATGTTTTTTAGGATTTTGACGTGTTTTGGATGTTTTTGGGATTTTCAAGATGTTAAACGACTTAGGTGATATACAAGAATCTAATCTGATGACCATGTATAGGAAGATGCCCCCAAAAAAGTATTAATTTACCTATATATGAGATGACTAGGATGAGTTGGGGATAGGACCAAATAGCACAAATAGATACTTGTTAAACTTCAAGCCATGGTAGGGATGAATGAAAGATGGATGGATGCTAATTTATTATAAAATGGATGGAAGGTAAGAATATTTAATAGATGATAGGTGGTACTTATTTAAACAAGGCACTTATTTGCTAGGTTTTCACCAAGGCACCTGTTCAAAGCACCACTTAAGTGGTTTTCACTAGAGGACTATTTTTATCCTTTTTTTTTATTATTCAAGGGGTAAACACTTTTGACTCGAAGGTATGAACCAGTGAGGTCACAAATAGGGGACCTCATCCCCAATACAATCACTCAACAATACCACCCCAACGGGGTTTGAACCTTGGTGGAAAGAACAACAATGTGACCTTTAAACCATCACACCATGTCAATATTGGCATATTTTTATCCTTTTTTATATTTTTTTCTTTTTTGATGTTTATACCCCTCATGAGCTAGGCATAAAACCTTTTGAGATGTATGTTGTTGATTGGTTCCCAAGGGATCTCCTTAAGGTTTTGAAAGCAAATAAGCTCCCGATCCATAGATTGTTGTGACAATGAACGGTCCCTAACCAATTTGGCTTAAATTTCTCCTTGCTATCTTGATCTGGAATATTCTTCTAATTTTCCTTCAAGACAAGATCTTCGACATAGAATTGTCAACCTTTAATTTTCTTGTTATAGCTTCTACTGAGTTGATTTTGGTACAATTGAAGATGATTGAGTGCTTCCAGGTGACATTCATCTAACAATTCTAGCTCATTCAACCTTGACACTCTATATTCCTCATTTATCATCAGGTTCTACAAATGATATCCTTAATGATGAGATCTCAACCTCAATAGACAAGATGGATTCATTCTCATAGACCAAGGAATAGGGGGTTGCACCAGTAGGTGTTCTAATGCTATTTTTGTAAGCCCATGGGGCGGGGTTTAATTGTAGGTGTCAATCTTAACCAACATCATTAACTATCTTCTTTAGGATTTTATGATGGTTTTGTTAGAAGCCTCAACTTAGTTGTTTCCTTGGGCGTAATAGGGAGTTGAGAAATTGTGTTTGATATTAAATTGGTTACATAGCTCTTTCACATACTAGTTCTTGAAGGGTGTTTCATTATCTGAGATAATGGCATGTGGAACACCATAACGATAAATGAAATGGTTGAGGAAAAAATTTAAGATAGTTTTCCTAGTTATGTAAGTCATAGGGATGGGCTCAAATCACTTTATAAAGTACTCAGTGGCGATAATTATAAATGTATGCCCATTTTAGGAGGTAGGAGAAATTTTCCCTATGAGATCAAGGCCTCCATTGTGAAAAAGGCCATAGAGTTGTGATCGATTGAAGCTCTTGAGTTGGAGCATGGATGATGTCTCCATGTTGTTGACACTACAAACACTTCTTTACAAACTGAATGGAAACTTTCTCTATTGTTAGCCAATAGTATCTCATCCTTAATAACTTATTAGCCAAGGTAAGGCCACTTGAATGTTACCCACAAACACCTGCATGAACCTCTTTCAACGTGATGCATGCTTCTTTTGGGTTCTGAAATCACAATAAGGTCCCATCAAGACTCCTACGGTATAAGGTTTCACCAATGATGACAAAGCATGAAGATCTTTGGATAAAGGTTTTTCGTAGATTGTGGGTGAGGTCAAATGGAAAGTTTCATTTATGAAGGTAAGTGAAATTTTCATGGTACCAAGGTGAGCTGAGATCAACAATCTCACACATAAATTCTGATTCGAGAACACTGAAAGTTGGTACGAGAAGCTATTCAATGAGGAATTCATATTTTAGGTTGTTTTGAGGCATTATCCAACAATTATTCAATGGTAGCCATAACATTTGCTAACTTCTTATTGACCCTTGGGGTTTGTTCAAAGGTGAATATATCAATGAAATACTCCTTGAATCTATCTAGCATATTTTTGTAATGCATCAGTTTATCATCTTTGGTTTGATAGTCATTGTTGACTTGCCTTACTATCAAATGAGAGTCCCCAAGAACCTATAGCTCCTAAATTTACCATTGGATACTAGTTCTCAACCCTATGATTAGGGTTTCATACTCTGCTATGTTGTTCATGCAAGGTAATTCCAATCTATAAGACTTAGGTATACAATCACCTTGTGGGTGATGAATAGTATACTTGCTCCAGAACCATGTGTATGTGATCCGTCAAAATATAATTTCCATTGGTTTGTTGATACCACAAAAAAATGCTTCATTTTGAAACTCAGATACAAGGGGATGATCTACACATAATGGTGCTCCAGCTAGTTGATCGATGATGACTTGTCCTTTGATTGTCTTACAATCAACATATTCAATGTGAAATTCACTAAGGATCATGACCCATTTCACTAAGCATCGTGTGAGTGTAGCTTTGGATAGTAGGTATTTCAGTGGATCAACCTTAGAAATGAGCTTAACTTCATGACTAAGCATGTAGTGTCTCAACTTTTGAGATGGAAAGACAACTACTAGACATGCTTTTTCTATTGGTTTGTAATTAAGCTAAAATCCTTCCGAAGTTATAGTGATGTAGTATATAGCTCGTTCCTTTCCTATTTCATCACGCTATGCCAAAAGAGCTCTTAATGTTGTTGAGTTTGTTGAGATGTATAAGATCAAAGGTTTACCAATGACTGGTGGCATTAATATTGGTGTTGATGTGAAGTAATCTTTCAGCTGTTGGAATGCCTTCTCCCAATGATTATCCCATTTGTATGCCACACCCTTATGGATTAGGTGTGTAAATGGGTGACACTTATTTGCTAATTATGAGATGAATCTTCAGATAGATTGTAGCTTCCCTTGAAGGCTTCTAAGTTGTTTCAATATCTTTGATAGTTCCATTTCCATTATTTCCTTGAATTTGGTAGGGTCCACCTCAATTCCCCTTCGTCATATAATGTATCCCAAAATTTTACCTGTGGTGACTCCAAAGACACGCCTTTTTGGATTGATCAAATAACACTGAAATGAAGCAATTAAACAAGCAATTGATAAACTAAAAGTAATACTCTAATGAAATTTGATTAACAACACTAAATGATTCAAATTAAAGGCATGAAACATGATTCAAAGAATTTAAACTAAAACTAGTGTGCAAACCTCCCCATTCCATTGTGAATTTGAATCAAATTTGGTGTGATGTGATGTAGATTGCTCAAACTTGCCTAATCCATTATGAAAAATCTCAATTTTGAGTGATTTGAAGATGCTTGATTCATAAATTCTATCATTAATGCTCTTAAATTGCTCAAAGTGAGTGCTCAATTTAAGAGACTAAGGGTTCTATGAAGATTGTGAGTGAATTATTATGTAAAATGAGGAGTATTTATAGATTTCTTGAATTATGATCAATGGTGAGGATGGAAAATTATAATTAATGGATGAAATAAAATGAGAGAGGAAGACATGGATCATGGATTGATCAAGTGGTTGATAATCCATGAGACATGGAGCAAGGATTAGATGAACAATTCATAATATATGAGACACTCAACAATATCCCATAATTTTAGGAATTATGTTGGAGATATTTTGAGTTGGACGGAAGAATTCAAATTTAAAAAAGGGAATATTCTTTGTACAAGTTAGAGACTTGGAGGAAAATTAGCCAATTAAATAATTCATGAAATTTATTTAATTGTGCAAGTTCGAAGAATTAAGAGCTTTAATGATATGATTAGGAATTATTTAATCAAGTGGAATTATTAGCATTCAATTAAATATTTTAATGTTATTTAATCAAAAAGAGGGAAAATGATGAATTTTGATGAATTAATCAAATAACCTTAGTTATTTATTTAATAAGAGAATAAAGTGAATTTAACTAAATAATCGGATATTATTTAATTAAATAGAGGAATTAGGTGAATTATGCTAGAAATGATGTTAATAAGCAAAATCCAATGTGTGATATACGTAGGAATTTTTTAGGTGTTTATAGATTGATGATCCATATAATACATACATAAGAGGTCTTCCACAATTTGATTTATTCTTTTTCTTTGCCTAGCTATTTTAGGATGATAAGCTATACTAAAATTTAACTGTGTTCCCAAGGTTGATTAAAGAGTTGTCCAAAATATTGAAGTGAACCTAGCATTCCTATCTAATATGATCTTCTTTGGAAATCCATGCAACTTGAATATTTCTTTCACAAAACATTTAGCCAAAGTTGGAGCATCATATGTTAAATTCCCTGCTATGAAGTGAGCAACCTTGGTGAGATTGTCAATTACCACCATTATTGTGTTGTTTCTATAAGGTTTTGTAGGTAATCCTTGTATAAAATCCATACTAATGACTTACCATTTGTGATGTGGTATATCATGAAGGTATAATAGTCCTATTGGGTGACTATGTTTTGCCTTCACCCTTTGACATTCAAGGCATTTAGCTACATAAAGTATTATGCCATTCTTCATTCCTAGCCAAAGTATAGCTTCTTAAGATCTGAATATAGTTTGTTTGCCCTTGGATGTCCTGAATAAAGAGTATCATGGGTTTAACTTAAAGCCAAATATCTCATTTCCTTAGAGTTTGGAGCATATATCCTATTACTATATCAAAGCAACTTATCACTATCTAGAGTGTACCCCTTCATTCTAGGGTTAGTTGGTTCTTTTTCCAAAGTTGACCTAACTTTTTCATACCATGGATCTTCTTTTTGCTCGTTTAACACTTGTTCTCTAAAAGTGGTTTTTAAAATTGTAATATTCATCTAGTGCCTTGTTCTACTTAGTGCATCTACAACCCTATCTTCCTTTCCTTTGATATATTCTATCTCAAAATAATATTCACTTAGGAATTCTAACCATATTCTTTGTCTAGCATTTAGGTAAGGATGTGTAAAAATATATTTTGAGTCTAAAATGATGAAAAATAGGTTCACCAAAATATAGAGAAATAGGGTTTTGATCCAATGGGGTGAGGGACCTATCTTCCTCTATTTCATTAGGAAATTAGATCCTCACAAAGAATTGATTAACAACCCTTAGGTGAATATCCTAAGTGAGAATCTTCATATTTCCTTATGATTGAAGGATGGGGGTCAAGCTCAAACAACACTTTAGGGAGAAAAACTAAAAATATCAAATCAACTCCAAAATGCAATCTAACACTTGGAACTTGAAGATTAAGCTTAATATTTGTAGAACCAAAAAAAGAATGCAGATCTGAGAAGGGAAAAAATATGTGTGTCAGTCACCAAAAGTGATTTCTATTTCTGATCTGAGACTCATTCGCTCATGAGCGAATGGTTCCAAGTACAGGGGTTGCAACAATCTTTTGGGAGCCTCTAGTGTAGATCTAAAGCTTTTGTTTTGTCTAGGTTTCAGTGTCGAAAAGTCTGAAATTTGATTTGTAGGTTAGATTTTGTGATTTGACAACATCAAGTAGGTTAGGAAACATCAAGTAAGGACTATAGGAAGACATTCAAACTCAACACGATTCAAATGGCGCCACTTTACTATGCATAAAATGTCACTATATATGGACCTTAGATAATAAAATATACCACGTTGAATAATAAGATGAACCGAAATAGATTTAGTCATCTACCTTATTAGATGTCTTTCAAGACAATGAAATCAAGTTCATTATTTTAGCATTTATTTAGACAAATATAAATTCTTTGTATAAATCAATAATGGAAATAGAAAATGAAATATGATTTTAGGCTTGAAACTTCCTAAAATAATGCAAGCCAATTCCTCGCATATTAAAATATGTTAGGGGACATTTTAGCAAGATGGAAAAGAAAAAGAGCTAGAAAAACAAAGTTAGCAAACTTACCCAAAATTACTCTAAAAAAGAAACCACCCGCACCAGAGCTCTGGCTATTAGATACTAATACATTGGTAATGGTAATAAAAAGGTTGAAGAATGATAAGAAGGAAGCCATCAAGGTTAAAAAATAATAATGCATATCTTAGTTTTAACTGTTGGCAAGAGACACTGCTAGTATCATTTGGTGTTTTCATTGATAGAAACCCTAATCGATGATTAGATACGCACATCATCATTCAATCATACCAGTAGATAGATTGAAGATTGATAAGGAAGAACAAAGTATCTAGTAGTTCAGTGTTCATCAATCTGTATGAAGATTTTCTGTTATTATTTTGTGTTGCACATCTCAGGAAATGTTTTTTGGTATATTATCTTTGTTACTATTGAAGCGTAGTGGCTCGTATCAATCTTTGTGTGAGTTAGAAGATCTGGTTAGCTAATTCTCTATTTTATTAGTACTGGAGCCAACTTCATCAATATATCATGTCGTAGATGTATGGAAAGTAATTGGTTAAGTATTTTTGTATTTTTACATCTTTGTTTGGGTCCTAGCCAAGTTGTGGCTGATCGTTGTAGATACGCATTGCATATTATTTATTATTTAAGCCAACAAGTGTAAATATTCCTTTGTTCTATTGAAGCCGACATAGTGTAATTTAATTCTAAGTTGCAGATATATATAAGATTGTCTGTATCATTTTGAATGATGTATGAAGTGTGTGTTGATGTGAATTGTGAATTAGAGCAGAGCAGAAGAGCAATAATGCGCAGTTTCACTTGCGTATAGAGAATTTGTGTTGTGAGTGTGAGCAAAACAGAGCAAAAGTGCATAATCAATCTGTAGGACAGAAGATCGAATATTGTGCTTCACCGAAATTATAATCAAGCATATGTAGATGTTATTTATCTCAGTTCAAACTCTCAGATGGTTTTAATTTGATTTTCTTTGTAAGGTAGTGAGCCTTCCCTTTGAGCAGTGAGCTCTAGGAAGTGTACCTAAATGCAAGTGCATTCCCCTTATTGTAAACTTCATTTGAGTATACTTAGATTAAATTATGGATTGGCCATCCATCGTGGTTTTCCCATAACAGGGTTTCCACATAAAAATCCTTGTGTTATGGTGTTGTGTTCATTTGCTTCATATTTATGTATTATGGTTGAATATTGTTAATGAGCTTTGCAGATAAAGGTTGATAAAGTTATATTTTTCACAACACTGATTCACCCCTCCTCTCAGTGTAGCTCGTTTCCAACAATTGGTAACAGAGCTAGCTCCTTAGAAGAAGAAGTCTAACAACTTGGGGAGATCTTGGAAAGTGTTTCAATGGATTCAAGCAGTCTTCAACAACTACTTTTGGTGGCCCTGGATGATCTTGATCAGTCAAAGGGTGAAGTTCAAAAATTGCAAGCAAACCTCACGGATGCTAAAAAATTCATTGAGTCTTTGAAAGGAACAATCAATAAGTCTAGAGAGAAGAGAAAGGAGCTCTGTGACCAGATTAAGCAGAATGATAGTAAGAGCATTGAAGAAGAAAAACTCAATCAATCCCTAAAAGAAAAGACAGAAGAATGTGAAATCTTACCAACGATAATATAGTCCTAAAGCATGAAATAGAATCTATCATGATGAAGATGACCAAAGAGATTGAAGACATAAAGAAGATTGAAGAGAACCTAGCACAGTCCCTGAAAGAAAAATATGAAGTATGCAGTCGATTGGATGATGAACTAGAACAATCTAAAAATGATGAAGAGGCACTTGAAAAGCAGATGGATGATCTCAGAAATGAACTTGCTGCTGCTAATGAATACAAAGAAAATTTCAAAGTTAGCTCAACCAAGCTTTATGAACTGATTAAAGGTCAGAGGACTAATGGTGACAAGAGAGGTCTTAGATATGAAGAAGGAGAAAGTTCCAAATCTGGATAAAGGAGATTCAAGCAAGGAAAACAAATGAACAAATCTGGAAGGTATTCAATAAGGCAACCTAATGCTCAAAGATTTAATGGATATTGTTTCAGTTGCAATAAATTTGGACACATGGTTACTCAATGTAGAAGTAGAATGAAATCAAGTGGTCCACAATTCTTAGGTCAGTGTTTTAATTGTCGTAAGGTTGGTCATAAGTCAAATGGATGCAAAAATGTGATGAATCAATTTCATAGAAATATCATATGCTATACATGCAATAGACTTGGCCATACTACTAACCAGTGCAGATCAAGAGGAAATCAATAAAATAATTAGTTTGGAAAGAGAAATGTTGTGTGCTATAATTGCAACAAAATTGGTCACATTGCTACATTATGTTGGAACAGAAAAGGTCCGGTAAATCAAAGGAAAAACATGCATAAGGATATCAAGGGAAAAGGAAAAATCACTACAGTTGTGGTCAAACAACAGATGCAAAAGAAATGGGTGAAGAAAGATCCCTCTGTTGAAGAAAATGTGCCAACACCAGAACCTACTTCTGGTAATTCCTCCAAGAATTAGTTTCAGGCCCTTGGCCTAGGGGGAGCTATCAAGAAAATATTTTAATCCCCTAAGTGGTAATTGACACCGGATGTGGATGTGTACAAAAGGTGCATAGATGCTGTCAAACTCATTGGAGGAAGTGGTATGTCATATTGGAGGTCCGTAGAAGATTTGTCTATCACAGTGCACAGGAACAGGGTAACCAGATGAATTAGGGTAAAAGCATTTATTGTGACAAAAAGGGTTAGGTATGCAAGTGATAAAAAGTCATTTCTATTCTTCATTTGTCACTTTGTATTTTGGAGAAAAGAAGTTTGGAGAGCTCTACGGTGAACTTTGACGAATTGAGGCAAAATTCAAGTGTGGAAGTGATTCGACAATCAAATCCCGATCCGGGGAAAAAGGTATTTATTAGAAAATTCTGTGAATTTGTGATTTGGTCAAAATGAATACTCCTTGGGTAGTCTAAGTCAAGGAGAAACCTTGTCCCAAATTTAAATGGCATCCTTACAAGTCTCTTGAGACCAATCCATTAGGAGCATTTTCGTATGTTCCACACAGAGTATTACACACAAAGGATATTAGGGTTTATATTCACACGAATGTTGAAGAACTAGGAAGTTCACAATTTCTGAATTTGTATAATAATCACATCATAGGTGAAGATTTTCATGTGAAACCAAAACATAAAATCCTAGAAGCAAAGAAATTTACATAGATTGTCAACTTTCCCGTGTTTGAAGAGTCGGAATGGATTCGTTATGTTTTGAGTTGAGTACATGATGAATTCATGTGGTTAAGCATACCATTCAAAATCACCAAGGAGGCTATCAGTGCTGTAACAGGTTTAAATTCTTCCGGTGGATTACCAATTCTTAAATCTATGAAAAATCAAATGGTCACTAATGCTACAGGCTCTACGTATGATAGAAGGGAAATGACGATTGATAACATTGTTGATATAGATGTCAAATTTGCATCTATGGTTATAGGGTACAAGATTTATCATTCCAACTGAGACAACTTTGTGTTTGGTACAACAATTTATGCCACCTATCAGATGGTGAAAGAAAATGCAGATTATGATCTCTGTGAACTGCTGAGGAGTCAACTAATGGAAAATATTGAAAAGATTAAGAAAGATAAGAAAAAATCTTTTAAGTATGGTAACTTGCTTTTGTACTTATTCTTTTATTTCATGGGTGAAGTTCCAGGATTTGGAAAGATTCACTAGCAAAAAGACATACCGGTAGTTGCTCAGATTAGAGATCTCTTTCACGAATATGCAGATTCTAAAACAAAGAATGCTACTATCTGGGGATACTTTAAAAGTTTCCAGACTATGATGCAAGCTAGGGAGAGGATTCCCATCTCTATTGTAGAGAAGTACAAGGATTCAATTTTCTTCATGGTAGATGTTGATCAGTGTATGATGGAAGTTGTTGATCCTAGAACCATTTGGATCATGCCTATGGGGTATGAAGTTGAAGAGAATATTTTAGATATGTATGCACAACACTTGCTAAGTAAACCTCTAGATGTAACATAAGAGAGGTTCGGTACCTATGCTGAAAAGGACATACAGGTGCATAATGAGCTTAGGAAACCCGTGGTAACTAAAAGAGTCAAAAAAGAGGTAGAAGTTCTTGCATAAAGTTTGGGCATACCCGTAGAGAAATTGAAAGAAGCTAGAAAGAAAAGAGAAGAAGCTGAAGTAGCAAAGTAGCTAAGGAGGTAGAAAAAAATCAATCAGTTGGTCCGACAACACCATTTGCTCGAACTAGATCTACTAGAAGTTCTGCATCCTATTCAACCCTTGCAACAAAATCAATCCTTGTGAAAACTAGTTCCAAGGGATCCAACAAAGAACCAAAAAGGAAGAAAGATAAGAGAAAAAGAGTCTATGTAGCGGCTTCTGATGATGAGGAAACTGAGTCTAATGAATGTGTCAAATAAATCAAGCATTAAGGCACCATGGTAGCAACTGTTATGAAAGAAAAACCCTGTGGTAAAGATGTTCAAGCCAAGAAGAAGACAAAAACTGACAATTCAGGTATGTCAGTAGAAGAAGTTGAAAAGGATTTAGCTAAGGATGGAAATCTCAAGCCACTTTGTAAATGGTATGAGTCTTTTGGTGAATCTGATAAAATAATTCTTGAAGAAGCAACAATAAAACACTTGAATATTTTCAATAAAGTTTTGATTGAAATAATGCCTAATCTGCCCAAAATTTTATATGACATTGTGGAAATGAGGAGACTCAATGCTAGAATAGAAGAAGAACAAATGAGAGAAAGGATTCTTGCAGAATTGTGTCCAGTAATGTCTATGGATGAAATGCAGGCACTCTTGAATAAAGCCACAGGGAAATTTAAAAGCAAAACAAGGGTAAATAAGCTAATGATCGGTCTAACTGATGAAGTTACAAAAGAAACTAAGCAAATCTTGAGGGAGATACTGTTAAATGATATAATTGATGTTGTTGCTAAGGAAACACATATAGAAGATGCCCCATCTGGTCCGGTAAAAGAAGCAGAAGAAGAAACTTTTGATACAACTGAGGATTCATAGATTCCTCCTGCAGAGGACAACACAAAAATTCCTATGGAAGTTGAGATACCTGAAAATGTAATAGTTGAGAAAGTAGAGATACCTAAAGATAAACTAGACCCTACAACCGTGGAAGCAATAGTTGAAGAGAAGAAAGATGATGTAAAAGCAATCCCAGATGAGGTAAGAGACACTACTAAGGCAATGAAGAAATTTTTGGTTGAACAGAAAGAAGAAATTGATCCAGAATTGATTGAAGGTCCTATTGACCTATCTACCTTGAGTCCAATCCAGAAGATGAAAGTAGCATCATTTTCTCAAGAAAAATCCAGAGAAGAGCTGCTAAATCTTGCATTTGGAGTATTGGAAAAGATAATGCCATCTTATGTAAAAGATCGGACTGGTTCCTCCTCTAGTGAATTGAAAAATCTTATTAGCTCAGTTAGTACTCACTTTGAGTCACTTGAGAAATCAACTATGGTGAAAGTACATAAATAATTTGATGTCAAAAGGTTTAGTGGATTGAAAGAAATGATTGTCAAAGATAAAACTGTCTTAGCCACATGTGTGAAGAATGTACAAAATGCTTTGTCAGAAGTTGGAAAGATCTACAAATATGTTTGTCTTTTTTAAAATTTACTGAAGCTAATGAGAAAAAGGTTAAAGATCTGGAAAAATAGTTAAGTACTATTTCTTAAGCATTTTATCCTCTAACTGGTGGTGTTGGGAAGATAGAAGGTGAAGTGATGTCTTTGCTTAACAAAATAAAAGGCTTGAAGCATGAGAATGATAAAATTGTTGCGAGAACATGTGAACTCAGAAGCATAATTGGTCCAAAAATTTAGATAATGTCAAGCGCTCTAAAGGAAGGAGAGGACACTATAGTAGTTGGTGATCCAACCAACTTGGAATCTGCAAAGACACAGTCCTACCTGATCTATGGTCACATAACAATCATGGAGAGTCTCAAAAGAGTTTGGGATGCAAATATGATCCAGCTGAAGAAAGATTTTGTAGACATTTTCCATCTTATGTAAGTTAAAGAAGCATTTTTGTATAATAGTTTTGATTGATTGATCCATTTTTGGTATGCGATCCCTGCCTTTGCCATTGATATCAAAGGGGGAGAATAGTAGAGTGAAAAATGCATAATCATCTTAGGGGGAGAATTCTATTTTTGGAATTTTGGGAATGACAATGTAGTTTATCTTGGTACTGATTTGATACTTAGTCATTTTTCACTAAGTGTTAGCATTAAAGCCAAAGGGGGAGATTGTTGGCAAGAGACATTAATAATATCATTTGGTGTTGTCATTGATGGCAACCCTAATTGATGATCAGATACCCACATCATCATTCGATCACATCGACAGATAGATTGAAGATTGACAAGGAAGAACAAAGTATTCGATAGTTCAGTGTTCATCGATCTGTATAAAGATTTTCTATTATTATTTTGTGTTGTGCATCTCAATAAATGTTTTTTGGTATATGATCTCTGTTACTATTGAAGCGCAATGGCTCGTATCGGTCTTTGTGCGAGTTAGAAGATCCGGTTTGCTAATTCTTTGTTTTATCAGTACTAGAGCCGACTTCATCAATATATCATGTCACAAATGTATGGAAAGTAATTGGTTAAGTATTTTTGTGTTTATACATCTTTTTTTGGGTCTTAGCCAAGTTGTGGCCGACCCTTGTGAATACACATTGCATATTATTCATAATTTGAGTTGACAAATGTAAATATTCCTTTGTTCTATTGAAGCCGACATAGTGTAATTGAATTCTAAGTTGCAGATATATATATAAGATCATTTGTATCATTTTGAATGATGTATGAAGTGTGTGTTGATGCGAATTAGAGCAAAGTAGAAGAGCGATAATGCATAGTTTCACTTGTGCATAGATAATTTGTGTTGTGAGCGTGAGCATAACCAAGTAGAAGTGCATAATCAGTTTGTAGGATAGAAGATCAAATATTGTGCTTCACCAAAATTGTAGTCAAGCATATGTAGATGCTATTTATCTCAGTTCAAACTCTCAGATGGTTTTAATCTGATTTTCTTTGTAAGGCAGTGAGCCTTCCCTTTGAGCAATGAGCTCTAGGCAATGTGCCTGAATGCAAGTGCATTCCCCTTATTGTAAACTTTATTTGAGTATACTCAGATTAAATTATGGACCACTGTGATTTTTCCCCTAACAAGGTTTCCACATAAAAATCCTTGTGTTATGATGTTGTGTTCATTTGCTTCATGTTTATGCATTATGGTTGAATGTTGTTAATGCTTTGAAGATAAAGGTTAATAAAGTTAATTTTTGCAGAACACTGATTCACCCCCCCTCTCAGTGTAGCTTATTTCCAGCATTAACTATCTGCGTTTGAATGTTTTATTGTTAAATAACAACTCTTTCTATGAGTAGAGGTTGTTTTAGATAGTTATTTATTTAAGAAATAAATGGTTAACATATATTATTCCCTTTAATCTCAAAGATTCTTGTACTATTTTTAAATGAGTAAAAACCTATAGCAAATGGATCTTTATGATTAAGTGTTAGTACATGATGTAAATTTTATGACAAATTCTATGACAATGCTTTGTTTAAATTACTGAATTTATCTTGATTACTTTTCTTTTCATGAATGATATAAATTCTATTAGGAAATATGAATTCTAAAAGGTTCTTGTGAAATATTTATCTTTGAAGAAGATTTAGTTTATGTTAGAAATAGGATTGAAAACTTAATCAACAAATAGAAAAACAAAACTAGCAGTGTTCGATATTAACGGTGCCTTTGGATCATGTTTATGGGTAATGCCATCAGGCTTGAGCTACTACATCTATAGCCTAATATAACTTCAATTATGATGTCTGTGGCATCATCCCTATAAACTGTCGGGGAGAAATAAGAGACAAATTGATTGATTAAATCTAAAGGATGGACAATTTAAAAAGATAAAAAGAAATAAATCAAAGTTGTTAGTATCAACATAAAAAACCCAAGTAGGAATTCTACGATGCAAATGCAAACTCTAATTGAAGTTATAATTATTTTGTTGTATGAATAATTTGAATTATTATGAAAATTCTTAAATGGTTCAAGGATGATGCTCATTTTTAGGAAATAGGTTTAGATGAATACATTATTAGGAAAACAAAGAATGGTCAAGTCGACCATTTGTTATTCATGCTTCCCTTTGTGGGTAGTAGTCATAAAGGAATTATCTGGGGAATACAAACTCTAGAAAGGGTTGTGTACCCACTTAAATAGTTCACATAAACATAGAATAGAAACATAACTACATATCTTATGCCTTGCTCCCATTTGGAAGTAGGGTATGTAGGTAGTCAAGGAAATGAAGGATGCTCCCAATACTCAAGCATTTAGGAATGGGGTTTAGGGCAAGACTGATCATCTAAACATTTATAAGAGATAAGTTAAGTAAAGCACATGCAACTGTACTCAAAAGAATCTCGTATGGATTACTTGATTCCCTGAGGCCTTAGGCTGAATTTCGAGGTGAATATCTAGCCTATGATTATTAAATATATACCCCTGAATGATGGTAACCTCGGTGCACTTTCAGTAGGAAGTGTGGTTTTCAGGGAAGCGACTCAAGACTAATTAGTCTCGATGAGTCTAAGACTTTGCACCAAGCACATACCTATTATGTGATAGATGCCTACCTCATTTTAGGTGGATTCCTATTCTAGATATATAGATAGATGAATTCTTGTTCGATATGAAAAAATGATGTGAATTCCTATTTTGTATGAAAAAATGATTGATGATTATTCCAGGTTGGCGTATACCTATATTGTATGGATAGAAGTTCCCTCGTATACTTATGAATGAATATTTGAAAGAAAAAAAGTGGTATTTTGGGTTAAACTATATCGGGTCTTTACAAGGTGAGATTGCTCCTTCAACTAAGAGGGATTTCATCTTTTAACACTTAAGATATTCAAGGTTTCATTCTTCGACTTCCAACAAATCAATGAGTTTTTATCTTTAGATCTGGACACTTGAACACTAGGGCTCACAACAAGTTTTGTGGATAGGATATTGTATTTTTCGCAACCATCCATCTTATCTTTCAACCCATTATACACCTAAAAATATGTCCAAACTACAACTATGATTGCAATCCCATAATTGGTATAGATTGAGAAATCCCATGCTTATCTAGTGCCATTTACCTTTGAAACATGCCTAAAATAATTTACACATATGATCGATTGTACTTGGGAGGCATGGGGGAATGTCACATGTGAACTATTTAACTATCTTCCACAACAATTATACGAGGTCTTGTAAGATTTGAAGCCCTTAGTACACCATTAATGGTAGTTGACATTATCTTATTTGTTTGTATAGTTGAGCATACACATGGATCCATCTCCCCATTATTGACACTTTTATGTTGCAAAAAACCTTTTGGAAGATGCATCATCCATCTAATCATTAATGGCGATTTGATCATGCAAGGAGATATGTGAAGATGAGCAATAAAAAGGGGTTCAAATGTTGAAGTTCTAGTGTTGGGGATACCCTATGACTCATGCCACAAGTCTAGAATTGGGGCGTGGCATGAGGCAAGTTGATGTGAGGAGATTTGATTCTTCAACCAAGGCTTGAGAAGGAGTGAGGTTTTTTAGAAAGTTATGTTGGTGTGGGAGACTTTGAAGTCCCTTTGGAATAAGGAATGAATGTGGGGAATGAACGAGAGGCATGACAAGATGGAGAAGTCTACAAATTTGACATGCATGAAAGAGAAATAGAGGTTAGCAAAAATGCATACTAGGATGGTGAAGTCCAAAACTTTGATATAAGCTTCTTCCTTATAATTTAAAAAAAAAACCTCCACAATTAGAATGTTTAGGACCTATGAGATTAGGCTCCTTTAGGCTTTGCTTACTGAAGATAGGAAACGAGCTTTTGTTTCACAATCATAAATTAATTGAAAATGGAACATGCTATATAGTAATAAAAGACTTTCAATAAACTTTGAATTTTTTATTATATTGAGAGACATCCTACAATAACTATAAATAAGAAAAATATTTAATGATTTGATAGTAGAAAAAATATTCTTCCCTTTTGTTTTAAATTTAATAATCATTTACATATCAAAATATTAATATTTAATAATAAACATAATATAATAATACTATTTAATAATAAAATAACTCTTAAATAAAATATGAAATAAATAAATACTTTTCATTTAAAAATAACAAAATTTATAATTTATTTTTTAACTAAGCACTTGGAATATCTGTCTATAGACATCTTTATCATAAATTTCCCTCGAGTGAGTGTTACACTAGAATATATGTTCAATCGTAAATCTAAAAGCAAAACTTTTAGTGGAGGGAGCCGATTCATGGTTCACGCCATGAACTTTTTGGTTCTCTTTTAAACCATCCGGAAAACATATATGTGAATTCAAGAAAAGGGTCTTCCTTATATTTGGGCATGGAAGCTATGGAATGTGAAGACATCAAAGAAGAGCCAATCGGTGCTGCACAAATACAAGAAGTACCCATAATTCTTAAGGAGGTAAACGGAGTGGAAGATGATGACGACGATCGACCATGCCTGAGTTCCCATGCTCTTGCTGCTCTGCAGGAATTTTTGCTTCAAAAAAATCAGCCCCAAAATGATGATGATAATAATGCAAATGAGAGCTTGCAAGTGCAATTGTTAACAGAGGATTGGAGGCTGAGTCAATTTTGGTATGACTCATCCACTGCCCAAACAGTTGCAGACGAGCTAAACCACCTCAGTAGTGTAAGTGGGTCCCCTGTTGCCTGCATTGCTTGCCCAACTCTATATGTGCAGCTCAAGGTTAGTCCTTAACTATTACATTAAAATTTCTCTTGTTTATTGGTTTTTCTGTCTCAGAAAATGTTGTTAAGACCAGGACATTCATGACTTAATGCGTAAGGAGTTAAATTACGTCAATCGAACAAAACCAGTAGAATTCATTCTAAAGTTGGACACCTGTCGAAAGATTCATTTCAACAAATAAATATACTTGATAGGCCGGAAAGGTGAATTTGGCTTAAAGGATGTCAAAATCAATTTATCCTGGATTTGAAGTTAGCTAGGACTATATTCTTAAGATTCGTAAAAATGGGTCAAGCTAAAATGTATCCCATTATCTTTACACCACAACCTGATAAACTTATCATTTGTGGGCTATTGTTGTTCGAGATTGGATTTGAAGTAAGCTTGGACTATATATTCAAGATTTGTAAATTCTAAATATAATTCACGCTGAAATGTAACCCATAATCATTACACCACAATATCACAACCTTACCACATGTCGGTAATTGTTGTTGGAGATTTGAACCTGGTTCATCCTCATAGGGTAACTGTAGTTACCATAACTCCTTGGAGCAATATGATACTATGGTAAATTTTATTGCAGTATTCTTAACCTTGGGAAACATTTAAATACTCAAAATAGAGTACAATAAAAATGTGCAGGGAATGATAGCTGAGTCCATACCATAGGGTTTGCATCCGCATTGCCCTATTCATGAAACCAAGAACACTAATGGCTCAAACAATAGAAATGCTAAAGAGTTTTAATTAAACAAACAAAGATCAATGTCCTAGGCTTTCAGAAACAGAATCAACAGAAACAAATGCACAGCTGCATTTGTGTGCTTGTAGTTACGGTAATTGCACCAAACATATTTTTATACTGATGATTGATCTGGATCCTCTTGAGTGACACCGGTGCCCCATTCCCTGAGATGACCTCCTTATTTCATTGGTTTGAGATACCATTTTATTAGTTTGAGATAACAATCTAAGACAGTGCTTTTAATATCTATGGTTCACCTCCTAGCTTTACGTATTGATGTTCATCATTTTTTCTGTCTTTCATAAGTGATGAGGGAGTTCATCACTTGTAACTTAATATATGCGAACCATGGTTGTGAGAGCAGCAAGTGATGGGAGGGTTTCAATTATATCTGAACTTATAATCAACTATTAATTAATATTTCTGCAATTAACAGTGTCATATGTTAAAGAAAGAACCTGAGGGGGGTCTCCAAGGGCAGGAAAGGGCCAGGTAGGGCCATTATCATGGGTGCAAAAATACTTGAAATAATATCGATTGGGCCTTGGTCCATTTCACACATGATTGGATTTGGCCTTTGTCCTATTGTTGTTCGAGATTGGATTTGAAGTAAGCTTGGACTATATATTCAAGATTTGTAAATTCTAAATATAATTCATGCTGAAATGTAACCCATAATCATTACACCACAATATCACAACCTTACCACATGTAGGTAATTGTTGTTGGAGATTTGAACCTGGTTCATCCTCATAGGGTAACTGTAGTTACCATTACACCATAACTCCTTGGAGCAAGATGATACTATGGTAAATTTTATTGCAGTATTCTTAACCTTGGGAAACATTTAAATACTCAAAATAGAGTATAATAAAAATCTGCAGGGAGTGATAGCTGAGTCCATACCATAGGGTTTGCATCCGCATTGCCCTATTCATGAAACCAAGAACACTAATAGCTCAAACAATAGAAATGCTAAAGAGTTTTAATTAAAAAAATGAAGATCAATGTCCTAGGCTTTCAGAAACAGGATCAACAGAAACAAATGCACAACCGCATTTGTGTGCTTGTAGTTACGGTAATTGCACCAACCATATTTTTATACTGATGATTGATCTGGATCCTCTTGAGTGACACCAGTGCCCCATTCCCTGAGATGACCTCCTTATTTCATTGGTTTGAGATAAACATTTTATTAGTTTGAGATAACAATCTAAGACAGTGCTTTTAATATCTATGGTTCACCTCCTAGCTTTACGTATTGATGTTCATCATTTTTGCTGTCTTTAATAAGTGATGAGGGAGTTCATCAGTTATAACTTAATATATGCCAACCATGGTTGTGAAAGCAGCAAGTGATGGGAGGGTTTCAATCATATCTGAACTTATAATCAACTATTAATTAATAGTTCTGCAATTAACAGTGTCATATGCTAAATAAAGAACCCGAGGGGGGTCTCCAAGGGCAGGAAAGGGCCAGGTAGGGCCATTATCATGGGTGCAAAAATACTTGAAATAATATCGATTGGGCCTTGGTCCATTTCACACATGGTTTTTTATAGCTTGGCTATTGATATAAATTCCATTTCTCATGTCTTGTATTTCCAATTTGTGGAGGCCCACTTTGTAGAATTCATACTGCACAGAAGTGTTGCACCACAAAACAAATTAGCTACAGAAACAAATTAGGTGTGGCATGAGAGCTTAATAAAATACTCAAACACATTGCTCCAGGATTTTGATGCAAGGAAGTAAGTGCAAGCAGGCTATCGTCTGTTTCAGGAAAATTGAAGCAGTCCACAAGATCTCCCCACTGGATTGCTTGGCGCTACAACAGCCACCTGTATTTTTTCTTAGTGCTTGTCTGGGTGCAAATTTTTCTCTGCCACTCTTGGTCTGAGTGTGCTAGATTTCAATATTTCAGCCATTCTTGCATATATGATGTAGTGCATCCTGTAGGTTGGGAAGGCAGAGTCTAGACAATTGTCTCTGATGACAAGATAGGTAAGGAGGATCTTGCTACATAGTTGGGGCCTTCAGTATGAAAATGGAGCAGTAAATTCTATCAGACACATTCCTTTATTATGGGATTGTTTTTTGGTCTTTACTAAAAGAAATGCATGATTGACTCAACCGTGCAACTTGGTGCTTTGCTTAAGCTTTTCACATAGCAACTACCATACAGTCTATAAGTAGTAAAGGACTCTTTTTAAGTTTTTTTGTGTATGAATGCCTGTATATGTGTTATTAACTTATTTGTGTTTGTTAGACTGGCCACTTTGCATTCTTTAATTCAGAAATGTATGGTTGTGAAAACAAGAAAACATTGGAAAAAAGACAATAAAGCATTTATTTCCTCCCTGTTTTACTTCAACTGTATAAATATGCCATTTTTTGTTTCTGATGATGGGTCAGAGTTAAAATATTGTACAATATACAGATGCTTAGTATGCCCTCACAATGACAAGCAGCACTGCTCCTTCAGTAGGATAAACCTCTGAAGTTATTTTAAAAACTGTTTAGAAAGTCCAACTCCATTTAATTAAACATTACTTTTGGATTCTACTCCTAGTGACACTTTAAAAACCCTCTTTTAAAAACAAATTTTTAATAATAAAACATAAATGGCCTTTTAATGAAAATAACATAAAATTATTTGGACAACTTAAGTAAAATTATTAATTATTTCCTTAGCTAAAAAATGGGACATAACAGACAATACATGATTGTCTCCTCTCTAGCTTCACCCCTTGAAATCCAAGCTCACATTCCATATATATATATTTATAATTCCCAAAGAAGAAATGAAGAGGCATGACCTTTCATTTCCTTATCCTTATGAATTCTCTTGTGCAACGAAGTCTTTGAAATCCTTCAAGAAGTCTTACAGTCATAGGAAACTTAAACAACATCAATTCACTTCATATTCCACAGAAACTGTACTTGTCATGAACAAAACCACAATTGCATGGAATTGTGTTAGTATCCAGTGTACTTTTCCTTGCTCTGTTCCTTCAGAACTTGATTCCTGAGCTGTCCCTACATCTGAACCTAATTTTCTGTTCACTTTTTCTACTTTGTTCATGACTATACCAATTGATTAGTCATTTTGGAAATTGGAATTCATTCAAAGCATTTTGTCTAAAAGATAGGTTGCCTCTGTTTTATATTTCACAGCCTTGTTACTCTTGTTCTTTGGGATATTAAGATAAGAAGCATCTAGGGAGGCCTGCAAGGAGCTAAGGCAAGAAAACAGATAATCCCCACTGTTTTGTGCAAAGAGGGTGATCCTTGGTGACAAGCAATTAGTATGTAAAACAATGAACTTTTTTGTAAGGGATATCCTAAAAGTGTGTTCGCTTGCAATATATCTCTAAAAGTGAGGGCAAAATACTGTTGCAGAAACAGAACTGGACTGTTACACATCTCAGCAGTTGAAGCAGATAATGTTTCATTGTTGGATTGGAAATGTTTGTAAAGAGAGAAGGGCCAAAGACGAAGTGTTTTTCTAAAGGCTGATGGAACTCTACTGTATATATCCTAAGATGTTTTCCAACATCACCCCCTGTTATCTTCATTGTTGAAGCCCTTAATAATAAATATGCAACCAGCTATCACTGGTTGTTATACAGGTTGATGACATTTATGATTTAAGATGTCAATGTTACCCCACTCTATGCACTTTGTTGTCTCCTTTTGTTTTATTTGTTGACATGGTATATGGTTGTTGCAAATAACATTATTAGCTCATTTATGTTTGAATTTATTGTCAACAATTGATACTGTCATTAGCTTTGTATTGTTGTAATTCCCACATGCAATATGTGTTAGTTTTAAATGATCAGATTAGAGTGCGAAAATTAATTCAAAATCAACACAAGAACACAGTCAATACCCTGGGAAAACCCTCCAAGCTGAGGGAAAAAAACCCAGCCAATATATCTCCTTTATATTGATGCAAATAGGAGCAGAAATCTGCTTACAACTCAGGCGCAACACAATGCCTTAACATATACAATGAACAGCACCTCTCCTAGATGCAAAGACACAAATAATATATTTCTCCTAGAATCGATCTGCTGCTCAGATCGCTCTTCTCCTTTATTTCTTTGAATGAACTTGATATCAAATAAAGGATAACAATCAAGTATATATACACATTACATTGGAGGGATGTGACTCTTCATCAAGAAGTCGGCCCCAAAGAAGAAACACGTCTTTGCTAGAAGGGGTGCGATTCTCAAGGAGGTCGGCTTCTTAAAATAATAAATAATATTTATTTTGTCTTTTAATATTTTTATCTTTTTAATCTTAATGAAGGCACCTCTTCATTAAATTGAATATATATAAATTTAAATAGCCATTGGCTATATTTAAATTTATTCTTCTATCTGATCTGGAAATTACTCATGCAGCTGTCATATCATCAACAATATGAACTAGTTTGAAGTTTAGAAGATAGGAATTATATTAATGGTAGTAAATGACAAAAGTATATCTATGAGACTTAGAAAGTACATTTAGCTACAATAGAAAAAATATTTAAATATATTACTGTCCGCAAATGACCAAAGTAGATCAATTGAACTAGAAAATACAACCAATTACATTAGAGAAGTGCCAGGGTAAAAAGAACTTTTATGTTATGAAAACTAACTAAATACCTATTATCAAAGAAATACAAGTAAAATAAGAGGAGGGTAAAGCTAAAGTGATTATCGTTAAACTAGTAATTCTAAGAACTAAGTACAATAAGCTGTGAAGGAAGGACCCCTCAGTGAAGCATGGAGCTGATGAAGATGAGAGCTGGAGACTACAAGGAGGTTACTTTCACATGTTTGAAGTAAAGATCAGACAAGTAGAAACAACATCATCATCATCTATCATTGTAAATGGAAGTTATATGAAGCAAAAGTTATTTGGCTTTAATAGTTCCTCCTTCCCATTGCGCTTTGTATCCATCCAAGATCATGATATAGAAGAGTACCATGTATCATATACTAGAACGGCTAGTTTATTGTCAATAGTTTTACTGCTTTGCAATTTATTGTGTGGATACAAAGCATAGGATACTGCTTTTTGCCATTCTAAATGATCAGGAACCAATACATTTGTGGGCTAATTTTTATTCTGAAAGTCTTAAACTTATTTAGTCTTTTGTAAACATATTTTGACCTTGCGTTCCTCCTTTTTTTAACTTTGATTTCTGATGAAATTATATTTCTTTCTGTGATCCTTTTGTCCCTCTTTCTTCCTTTTTGTCAGATTTTTCTGGAGTTTGATATGCTCTTCTTATGAATTGCAGAGGACGAATCCAGATTTTGAGGCACACTTATTTGAATTTGACAAAAGATTTGAAAAATATGGAACAGATTTCATATTTTATGACTACAACCGACCTGAAGACTTTCCTTCAACTTCCCAGCATAAGTATCAAGTTGTGGTGGCAGATCCACCTTATTTGGTAAAATGCAATTCTTGAAACTTTGTTTTCTGTCTTCCTTTCTGTTATGTCTGTAAATTGTTAAGTCAAAGCAAGTGTTAATATAGTAAATACTGAAAAATCTAGTAAAATCCTCATATGTATTTCTTTATTAGAATTTTGCAAATATTGGAAAACATGGTAGGGATGAATGTAAAAAATAAAAAATATAAGGTCAATTTTTTATTTTGCATTATTTATGCATTTATTCTTATTGTGAGTGGTTAGATCTACCTTCTTAACTAACAACCCTACAGACTCAAAATTAGACACTAATTGCTCTAAATATTTACTTTAATGCGTTACTCTTTCCAACACTCTTTTTTTTGGCTTCGTGAATTGAAGAAATCTATAGGGGCCCTTGCCCATTAAAGACAAAGAATACCTAATACAATTTAGACACAAGTGAAAAATCCTATCTCTACCAAAAAGCCCAAGAATGCTTATCAACTGAGCCAGAAACCACAATCTTAAAAGCCTCCATCCTAAAATATCTTGACAGATCCGTGCATTAAAAAGCAATAGGAAATCAGAAATCTATCAACAGGCTGCAGTGTTACTTCGCTCTGTGTGGGAGAGATGGGTTCCATTGTCTACAATGAGCCATCCCCCAATAAATGTAATAACCACCCTAGATTTTTTTTCTTTCGAAAGTAATGCAACTGGAAATGAGATTACAATGCAATATCTGTTCCACTTTTGGACCACCCAGATCCCGGTATGGGAAAGGTGAGAGCATACGGTGGTTTGGATTACAATTAAACAAAGTCAACAATTGAAAGTAAGGCACTAGGCAGCAAGCCAGCCAATACCACTTATTCAGCGGAGTGCATAAACAGTACTGCAAGAATTAAACATCCAATGTTCAGTGGGAATTACAAGGGGACATCCACTTATTAAGTGGAAAAACTTATACAATATTGGAAGATGAAAAACAAGCTTCTACCACTTATCCAGTGTAGTCGGCTGAGAGTGTCATTAGCCGGCCAAGTATTGTAATTAATTAAAACTATAGTCAGGCAACAAATATTTCATATACTTTATGTTACATGTTGTTTCAGGAAATTAAGTACCCGACTCATTGGATTAGTTGTAACGAAGAGTCACAACGGTTGGTTTCTCAACCACCGCCAGTGACTATATGTACTTGGGTCATTGTAGTCGGGACATAAATGATGATAGTGATTATGACATTGTGCTACAGTATGTTACATTTTGATGTTATGTTCTAGTATGGATGATTGTATCCTGTGAGTAAACATCCAGTGGAAGCAATTACAATAAACCACTTATTCAGTGGGGGAAGTATCAGCAATAATCAAGAGCAAAATCACTAGTGGTAATACTGTCCAATGTTACAATTTTATCTCACACAAAAATGCAAAATTAGAGATATATCTGCTGTTACAAATGCTGATAACAATTAATATTGTTGATATAAGTGCTGACGTAAAATATAACTGCTGAAACACCCCAATTAGTGCCAAATAACATGAATAAACCCACCCAGCTTGAAACAAAAAACAAATACCTTAATGAATGATGAAATATATGCTGGTACAGGTCTGATGTTACTTTGCAGACATGTCGCAGCATGCCTGATGTACTTTGTAGACATGTTGCAACAGGCCTAGGTAGCAAGGAAGACACCCAAAAATCTCATTAACACACTTCAAACACACACCCAAGCTGCAAATTCACTTGAAACACTCCAAAATCACTCCAAAACATATACAAACATGAAACAAGGAAAAGTATAACAGTCTGATATAAATTTCAGACATACGCAAGTTTGAAACAAAATCTTCCTATTGCTGGTACGACAGGTACATCAGCAATAAATAGCAGCAAACTCCTCATATAACCCTTTCTCCACGAAAATGATGCATTGAAACTGGTTACTAGGATGGGGCAACTCCACACCAAGTGGAATGTCTCACAAAGCCTAGGCGCTTCCACCAATACTTCCAACATCCTCCCTAGGATGTACGACTCAACATGGTCAAGTGTATGGCCATCTTGATAAAGCTACAACATCCTCCAATAGTATGACTTGCAAAGGGTTTGTATGATGCCAAGAAACAACAAATAATGTTCAATCAAAACCTTTATACCTGCTACAAATTGTATGGCCAGGTTCGAAGGGTATGGCCAACCAAATCTCCTCTTTAACTTGCCTGAAACACACATAATTTTTTTGAAAACTGAAAGTGTTTGCACCATAAATCTGCAATTCAAAACACAACAAAAATCTTCATCTCAGCAACACAAAATTTGAAACTTCAGTTTGAAGCACAACGGCGATCTTTGTATACAATCACTCAGCTAGCTAGGGGGGTTTTCGTCCCCGAAACCAGCAACTCCAAGAGAGTTTTTGTCCTCAAGAAGCTTTGGAAGAACTCAAGTTTATTCCTGTAGCATAACAATATCATTCATCAAGTCTATCTCTGAAATGAGTCCTCAACCTCTTTTTATAAATGTTTTGGAGGGAAATAAGTAAGAACCAATTTAAAAATATAATAATTTTTTTTTTCCCCTCACAATGACCTTTTTGGAGAACTAATATTATTTTCATGAGAAAAGACCCCCAAGCCTAGGTGTCCAACTTAAAAATACAACTTAACACCTTTCCAATGAGCTATTACACTAGGTGGTCCTTTTAATATTTTCCAACATTAGAACATAAGTGAATATTTAATTAATAGCTCAATAATTTACTTGAGTTGCAAAAAGCATTGAAACTACATCAGAATCAAATTCTGATCACACTGAGATGATACTATAGATGAATGATGATGAATGGAGCCAATCAGGTGACTTACTAAAAATAGATGCCCATTCCAAGAAGTTTTGAGAACACCCAAAAAGTTAGAGGACACTTTTGAAAGTGTCAAGTCAATCGATATTGCTAACTGAGCTCCTTGCCATTAACAACAACCCTGAAAAACTGAATGTGTGCACTCCAAGAACTTTGGAGTTCTCCCTAACTCACCAAGAAGCTTATGGGAAAACTCGGAAACTGAGCTAAATGCTCACAAATCAATTTTGCTCAAAATGGGGACATTACAATAAATACCAAGGTTTCGGTCTAAATATTTTTACTTCCAATTACTTGCTTCCGTTTAGGAGGCCCATAATTTGCTTTAAGTTTCTTTCCTTTTGTTTGAGAGATCGTTAAGATTCTATAGAGAAAAGTTGAGCATCATCTTTCTCTTGACAATCTTGGTATTCGGCCAATTGCAAATTTGGTAGACCACTGAGGCCTAAATTCCCAAGTACATTGGCATTCTCCTAAACTTTATTTTCATTACTTGTAAAAGTTGGATACTACTGATGATTGAATCCTATAGAAGGCTACTACATCACAATTTGGACCTAAGGAAAATTTAGGTGAACTATCCCCTTTCTCAAAAAACAACCATGATTTTGCTAGATAAAATCCTCATCATGGCTGCCAGATTTTTGCTTCCATTATTGCAAATGAAAGAGTTCTTTCCCATCAAAAGAGGAGAAAGGCACTCCACAATCTTGTGCCCAAAGTGATTGCATCTGAAGCACTGAAAAGGTATCCCCTCAAGTTTAAAAAATTGAGTCCAAAAACCCTTTCAAGACAAATTTCTAAAAGAATGGATAATGGTGTCCAAACTTTCTTTGGAGATTAAATCCAAGTGCTTGTTTGCCAAACAGACCTCAGAATCACTCAAAACTATCAGAAATAGTCTCAAACAACTCCTTTAACAAGGACTCTCCTGTCCCCTTATTAGTAGAAGACAGAGGAGCCCTAATAGGCTCATTCTCTAATGTAATGTCCCCTTTTCAGTGATGACCTTGTTGTGGAATGATAGCCTATTTCCGAAAATCTGTAGGCTATTAAGATGAGCAAAATAGGATTTCCAGTGTTTCCTGCTCAGCTTGGCCTTCTGTGGTTTTGATGTAATCTTACTATTTTTAGCATTGGCTATTTTTAGTAAGTCTATTTTTGGCAGTATCTTCATCAGCAGTGTTGTTCAGATCATTATCCAAATCATGGTAATCTCTCAGTTTCCAGTTTGGCATTGGTTTTCTCATTGGACTAAGTTTTATACTTAGTTAAAATTGTGTTTTGAAGTTGTACCCCACGCCTAGCTTAATGACTTCAAGTTGTTTTTAAGTTGGGGCCATAAAGTTGATGCATTTAATATTTTATTAAGTGTTTTATTTCTCATCAAAGTGGGACGACTTGGAGAGGTGAATGAAGAGTTTAATATTATTTTTTAAAAAGGTGCCTTTTGGAGATGGGCGTCCCTTTTGGGAAGATGAGGAGTTTTCTTTTGGAGTTACAATTGATTCATCTCCTTCTATGAAGCTTATATATTGGTACCTTGCTCTTTCATTCTCATCTTTGAATTTTGAAATTAAAGTTTTGCTGCTGGTTTGAAATCCAGAACCTGGCTAAGGGGAAGCTTAGCATTTTGCAATCCATCCTTCGGGCCTAAAACTATGGCTTCCTAGGTGGGTCTTTGAGACTGTACTTCATATAGGAGTGCAGGTGGAGCTTTATTTCTGATGTTATTTAACAGGTTGCTGCTGTATAACCTGTTATTGAGTTGCTGATTGGTTCATGGCTGAAGCGAATTTCTGATCACTGCTTTGCCACTAATTTTCCTATCATTCTGGGTATTGGCCCAAGCTGTTCTACTATGGAGGGTGCCCCTTTCTGCAAGTTTCTAGATTTTTCTGTGAAGATTGTGATTTTTGAGAGAAGGTCGACCCTTTCTGGAGGCCGTACCTTCCTGCCTGGTTGCATTGGGATTCGTGCCACTGACAGGTGCAAAGTTTGAAGGTGTTCAATTGTTGTGTTTGGGACACGCTCTAGGATTCATCTGCTTTCAGTTTCACATCAAACGGACTCCATTTGGTGGAGCTATGAACATTTTGGTGAATTTCTTCATTGCTGGTCTGATTTTCTGTACCTTCTGTTTCTGATCAGATTAGTTCAATTTTGTTATTATGCTGTTATGAGCTTCATTTCTATGAATTTTCATGTTGTAAGAGTTAGAGGAAGTGTTACTCTAACTATCTCATGTTTTTGGAAGCTTACCTTTGCTAAATTGCAGTTGTATGTTATTTGTTTGTGAGCTGATTAGTAGTACTAACAGCTATTGTTTCATTGCTGCAAATTCTAGTTTATTTTATACTCCCACGATTGAGTGGTTGAGTTTAATAAAGCATATTTCTTAATGTTGTATTCCCCCCACGAAATAAGTGGTTGTGAGGACTTGTATACCCCCCACTGTACAAGTGGAAGCGTGGTTACATGGCTGGCTTGCCGCCTTAATTAAATTGTAATAATCTCACCCATTGGACAAGTGGAGTATTCCCACCGCTTGTGGATGCCTGCTCAGCAGAAGAATTGTACTTTCAGTTCTGATTTTCCTAACGATCCCCAAGCCATATGCTATCACCTCGCCCAAACTGGGATCTTGGTGAACATTCTTGGTGAGGGTTACTTTATGAGCTGTTTTGGATTTGGAGCTAACATTTAATCAGTGTTTGATTGCTGGTTTATTGTGTTGAAATCCGAAAAAAGTTAAGGGGGTTCATTTCATCTAATCAATCTCATGCAAATTGAAGTGGGAGATTGAAGAGAAATTTGACACCGATCAAGCAATAAAGCAAAGAGGTTGGGGAAATTTAATTCAATTTGCTATTTGCAAAAATCCTCACAGCTATGAAATGCATTTATGGTGTTCTTGCATTTCTTGTAGATGAGAGAAACCTTTACCTCCAACTACTCACTAGACACAACCTTAGAAGCCTTCCTCACATTGGAAACCCTCTTTTCTGGTTTGTCATTGGTCCTCCCTTGTCCATTTGCTTGGAGTCTCCCATTTGCTTCAAGTTCTTCCGCTTATTCAACCGTGACTTTGCTCATTCAGCCACTCCCTCTTGCTCAGTTGCTCCTGCTTAGCTGCTCCTACTCACTTTTTCCATTTACTAACTAAGATATTAACACTCATTTACTTTCCAACACTCTTTCATTTGAGTGTTTTAAATTTTATTCAGCCTAGGATACACAAGCTGTGAATGGTAAATAACTTTCTGACTATTAAAATGAAAAAGATTACAAAATATAGAAGTTACAAGTTACAAGTTACTGTAGATATTAATGATATCTATCTACAATCTACCTACTGACTACCGTAGAAACTACAGTAGATAATTGACCATTAAATAAAAGAAGAATATAATATTCTAACACCCTCCCTTAATGGTCAATCGGTCAACAACACCAAGTTGCCCCCTAAATTTGACAAACTTATCCGAGCTCAGAGACTTGGTGAGAATATCTGCAGTCTGATCCGCTGTTGGAACATACTGCAGCTGAAGTGATCCGTCTTCTACCAATTTGTGGATGTAATGACAATGAAGCTTGACATGCTTGGTACGTTCATGGAAGATTGGATTTTTGGCCAGTTTGAGCACCCCTTGATTATTAGTGTACAAGGGAGAAAGTCCTACTTGTGACATGTGCATGTCAGAAAGCATCCTGCGTAGCCAAACTGCCTCACATGCTGCCTTAATGGTTCCTCGATATTCTGCTTCAATCGAGGAAAGAGCCATTACCTGTTGCTTCTTGCTGGTCCATGTTACAGCACCGGTACCCAAACTGAATACATATCCAGAAGTGGATTTTCTGTCATCCACTGAACCTGCCCAATCTGAATTTGTATAACCAATCAGCTTTAGATCCTTGCAACTGCTATACAGAATGCCATAATCTGAAGTGCCCTTCACATATCTTAGCACTCGCTTCGCTGCAAGCCAATGATCAGCTTTTGGAGCTGTCATGAAGCGAGAAATGTAGCTCACGGCAAAACTTATGTTAGGTCTAGTAGCAGTGAGGTAGATGAGACTACCTACTAGTTGCTTGAATGTCGTTTCATCGACTAGAGGGGAATCAAAGTCGGCTGGTAACTTCAGCCCCTTCTCCATAGGTGTGGAGGTAGGTTTGCAATCCTGCATCCGAAATTTGTCAAGCAGACTTCTGGCATATTTAGATTGAGAGATAAAAATGCTACCATCGGTTTGCCAAACCTCAATACCCAAACAATAATGGAGAAGCCCCAAATCTGTCATGTCAAAATCCTGACACAGATCTTGTTTGATTGCTGCAATCAAATGTGTTGAACTGCCAGTAATGATCAAGTCATCAACATAGATAACAAGAAACAAAATATCATCACCAGAGTGCTTGACATACAGATTACTGTCAGAAGGGCTGCGCTGAAAACCATGATCAACCAAGTACTGATCAATCTTGATGTACCATGCATGAGGAACCTGTTTCAGTCCATAGAGTGCTTTCACGAGTCTACATACCTGATGTTCTTTGCCGGCAACCTTGAAACCAGGAGGCTGCGTCATGTAGACTTCTTCCTGCAAATCACCTTTGAGAAAGACATTCTTGAGTCTTGACATCCATCTGATGAACTTTCCATCCGAATTGGGCTGCAATAGCGAGAAGAAGACGAATTGTGCTCATCTTGGCAATAGGAGCAAAAGTCTCCTCGTAGTCAATGCCCTCTCGCTGTGTGAATCCCTGAGCAACTAATTTGGGCTTGTATTTATCCAGAGTACCATCTCCATGATATTTGACCTTGTATACCCATTTGCAACTCATAGGTTTCTTCCCAGGAGGAAGATCAGAAAGAACCCAAGTGTGATTCTTCATAAGACTATGGTATTCGGTCTGCATAGCCTTTTCCCACTATGGAATTCCTTGAGCCTCTGAATATGTCTGAGGCTCATAGATGCTGTGGATGTTGGCCATAAGAGCAAAATCGACTATGTTTTGTTGCTTGCTCTTTCTGCGAGCTGATCTACCCTCAATGAGCTCATCATCATGAAGATCTCTGCTAGTCTTGGCCCACCACTTAGGTCGACGAGTAGAAGTACCAACATCTGGAATAGGAGAAACAACATCCTCGGGGATTTCTGGAACAAAGTCATCTGGATATGAGTCCTGAGGAAAATCAGGTGGTGCTATATCATGACTGGTAGACTCCTCATCTTTAGAGTCAGAATACTCTGAAGCCCTCCCATCAGGGGAACCAAGAGGAAGACGAACACCCTCATCAGAAACCTTCATAGGCTGATCCTCAGGGCTGGTAGAAGGAACAAATGGACCAATAGTCTCATCAATCACAACATCACGACTGAATATGAGACGATCCGTCTCCACATCAATCAACCTATATACCTTGTGATTGTCGTTGTAACCAGTAAACATAAGTGTTTGGCTCTTGGAGTCCAACTTGGCAAGCTTGGCTTCTAGAATCCATACATGAGCTGTAGAACCAAAGACTTTCAAATGGCCCACCTTAGGCTTACGTCCTGACTAGGCTTCTTCTGGAGTCATCTTCGTAACAGCCTGTGTAGGTGATCGATTCAGGAGGTAGACTGCAGTATAAACTTCTTCAGCCCAGTATTTCTTAGGGACATTTCTGTACTCCATCATAGAATGAGCCATTTCAGTAATGGTGCGATTCCTATGTTCAACGACACCTTTTGCTGAGGGGTGTATGGTGTGGTAAGTTGGCGCTTAATGCCGTGTGCAACACAAAAAGTAGAGAAGTCAGTTGAACAAAACTCCCCCCATTATCTGACCTTAGAGTGACAATTTGAGAACCTGATTCTTTCTCAACTAAGGCCTTATACTGTTGAAATGTACTGAACACATCTGATTAATGTTTCAAAAAATACACCCACATTTTTTCGACTGAAATCATCAACAAATAATAAGTACCTGCACCCAGTAACAGATGGAGTGTTCATTGGACCACATACATCAGCGTGAACCAATTGAAGTACCTTGGAGGCTCGCCAAGAATCACCATCTGAGAATGGTGTCCGATGCTGCTTCCCAGCTTGACAGGCTCCACAAACTCCATGATTTTGAGTTTGGATCTCAGGTAGACCAGCAACCAAACCCTCCCGAGACAATTAAGAGAGAGTGCACATTCAAGTGCCCATAACGTTGATGCCAAAGTTTGCTGATGGAAGTACTCCTGGCTGCAAGAGCATGCTCCTAAGAATCACTGGAATCAACAAGTCTATACAGACCATGATCCTCAAGTCCCATAGCAATCGTAGTACGTGTCTCCTTATCAACAATGCTGCAGGTGGACGAACTGAAAATAACATCCAACTGGGGAGAATGCCTCATAATCTGGCTGACGGAGAGAAGATTATGTTCCATGCTTGGAACATAGTAGACATCGAGAAATAGTAAATTTCTCCCTCTAGAGTGAATCTGAACATTGCCCTTACCGACAACTGTGTACTCTTCGCCGCCTCCAAAGATCACTGAATCAGTGAATGGTTCAAATTTGGTGAACCAATCCCGACGATGAGTAAAATGCCGAGAAGCCCCTAAATCAATATACCAAGCAGAAGATTCTACTGGATCTACTGTTCTCTTGGCCATAAAAGTATAGAATGCAAACTCTTTTTGCTCAGTGTGCTCTACGACATGTGCCTTTTGTTGAGACCCTCCCTGCTTCTTTTGTTTAGAAGCTAGTCGTACCCGACAATCAGCCTTCATGTGACCATATTAATGGCAATAATTGCATTGAACGTTCTTCTTCTTGCTGTCCTGAGAAGAACTAGAGCCTTTCGGCTGAGAAGATTGAGCCTTCCCTTTGTTCTTAGCAGAAGATTTGGCAGAGAACACTTGCTTTGTGGAGGTGGAATTGGTACTGCTTCCAAACTGCTGTCGCCATCGATCATGCTGCAAGAGCTTGTTGCAAAGATCTTCAAATTTGAGATCAACATTGGTGGAGGTGATATTCAACGTCTCGATGAAATGCTCATACGAATGCGGGAGACTCTTCAGAGTAATGATGGCCATGTCCTCTTCCTCCATTGTTCGACCAATCGCCTCCAACTGATCACAAATTTCCTTAATCTTCGTCAGATGTTCTTGTAAGGACATTTTCTCATCCATCATGATGGAAAAGAGCATGTTTTTGAGAAAGAACGCTCTGCTCTTGTTGGAGGTTTCATGAAGGGCTTTCAAATGATCCCAAATTTTCGGAGCAGTTTTGCCAGACGGTAGCTGAGGTAGTTGCTCATTTGTGACTGAGAGTTTGATGAGCATGATGGCTTCCCGGTTGCGTTCATCCCATTTGGCTTGATCCTTTCCGACTACAGTGGGATGAGTTGAGTTCCCCAAAATGATCTGATCCAGGCAACGAAATTCAAATATCATAATCATGCGCTGCTTCCAGGTGTTGTAATTCTTCCCGTTGAACTTCTGGCTGCTTTTGAGCATTATATTTGTCAGAGATGCCATCACGTACCCTAAGGTCAAACTGGTGAAGGCAAAAAACGAAAACAGAGACAACACAAATTTAAAGCATAAACCCTAGCATGGATTTCAAGGTACTTTGAAGACAAAACCCAAAAGATCTGAAGAATACTCAACAAATGTAGTTGAAAAACCAAAATTTTTTTTGAATACCCATAAAAATTCAGCAACAACCATGTGCACAAATTTCGAGGCACGAACTTCGAGACACCCCAAAAAAATGGAGACCAACCCAGTTGAGATCTTGAAAAACCCACAAATAATCTAAAATCATTTTTTTTTTCTGACTTCAAACATAAGAGAAAAACACAAAACCCTAGCCGCAGGTCATGCATTCAAAATCAGGCAAAATATGTCACCAAATCGCGGGCTTCTGCAGACAAAAAACTCACGAAACAAAGTGCGCCAAGAAGTCTAAAAATAACGTGCCTTTTTTCATGCAAATCCTTCACAAAAATCTGCGTCCAGGCAAAGCAGGAGGTTGCGCGTTAACAGAGGCTAAAAATCACGCCTAGGAAGAATAAAAAAACGTGTCTAAAAACGAGCAAGAAAATCGTCCAGAAGGGTTTAAATCGCGCCAACAGAAAGACGCCTAGAAAGACGCGAAAACGTTTTCAGAAGACGTGCGCTCAGGAGAGGGTTTTACTCGTGCAATTTTGCAGAAATACGACTTCAAACAAAGCACGAAAGCTCAAATAGAAAACCCTCATTTAGTCCCCCGAATTTTTTTTGGTGCCCAAGATCTCTAGCTTCTCAAAAGATACGCGATTTCTATGGTTTTTTTTTGTTTTTACGGCTTTGATACCATGTGCATGGTAAATAACTTTCTGACTATTAACATGAAAATGATTACAAAATATAGAAGTTACAAGTTATTGTAGATATTAATGATATCTTTCTACAATCTACCTACTGACTACTATAGAAACTACAGTAGATAATTGACCATTAAATAAAAGAAGAATATAATATTCTAACACAAGCATGCATTATCAAACACAATTTTTGCAGATCCTGTTGAGATAGAATGAGAACAAAACAAGATAGATTCATAATGTTTAGTAATGGAGGATTCAATGCACTAGTGTGCATCAAGGAGACTCTTCTCTATAGTGCATATCTAGGGACTTAACACTAAGGACCATTTTTCAACATTACAGATTATTCGGTTGTCATCTTTGCCATTTCCTTCAGTGGCACCATCTCCACTTTCTTCAATAGTTTCTTCAGTCGGCGTAAGAAGCTTCCCCTTCCTTTAGTTTTCTTTTCAGGAGATGTATTGCTCTGTGTTTATGACTTAAGAGTGTATGATCTTGTTCTACATGGTAGTTACTAGTTGTACTTCTCTAGGACTTTCTTCTAGACATTGAATTTTTTTGGGGGGATTGGAGCTTCTAGTACATAGCTTTCCTCTTGTCAAATACATCAATTCTTCTTCTATAGAACTTTTTGCTTAGTCAGCATCTTAGTCTTAAGAAACAAATTAATTGGGGTATCAAATGTATGATTTAGTATTTTGATCAATGTAAACATTACATTTCCATACCTGGGGGCTGTACTTTATAGCAAGATCACTTTGTCATCTTCATCTCTCACCTTGATTTTTCTTTTTATAACTAATAGTAGTCTAAAAGTGTTAATGTACTTAGTCACACTTTGTCTTCCTGTTTCAAGGAAAAAATGTTACTACTTCATGTTAGTGTTTCTTAGATCAGATTAAACAATGAAAGCACTTAATACTATAGCAACACATAAGACAATAAACACAGCAAGATACCTTGGGAAAACCCTCCTCTTGAGGGAGAAAACCCAGCAAATGATTCTCTTATATGAGGTAGAACAAGAGCAGAAATCTGCTTTACAATACAGGCCCAGCAATGGCCGAATATGATACAATAACAGTTGCACCTCTCCTAGATGCAAAAGATACAAATGAATATGTTCTCCCTTGAAATCGGACTGCTGCTACAAGATGATGCTCTGCTGCTTAAGTGCGAACCTCTTCTCTAATTGCTAATTCTCTTGATGAACTTTAATAATTAACAATGACAAGAAGACCTTCTATATATATAAAAGAGGTGCCTCTTCAAGTTAGGTCGGCCCTCTAGGAAAACATAAATAATGATAAATACAATTAGGGTCGGCCCATGCAACAAATAGTAAATGCGAATCCATTAGGGTCGGCCCTTTGTCTTTGATAATTTTCTTCTTAAGGCGTGTGCAAGGAAATGCAGCCCTTAGCTGCTATAACATCAACACTCCCTCTCAGCTAGGGATGATACTTCCACCTGCACACGACACATCATATCAATATGAAAATAGAATATCACTTCCACGTGATATCAACCATCATGGCTACCTCCATAGATGGTATGAACAAATGCTCATCACTTAATGTGATGTTGTCACCTCAATGTGACTTTCACCATGGCTCCTCAGAGGGTGATACACAAGCACAAATAAATCATCACGGTTTCCCTCACGTGATGCTGTCATGGAGTCACACACATGACATCCACCATGGCTCTCCCAGAGGGTGGAAACAAGGGCTTTCACCTCAAGTCTCAAAAGAGAAATGCACTATCAAGGACTTGCATCTCAAATCTCTCTCAATAGAGAAATGTATTATCAAGGACTTGCACCTCAAATCTCTCTCAATAGAGAAATGTATTATCAAGGGCTTACACCTCAAATCTCTCTCAATAGAGAAATGCATTATCAAGGGATTTCACCTCGAACTTCTCTCAAAGAAGAACTCATTAAACAAAGGAACACTGATATTGAGACTCCCTCTCAGCTAGGACTTCATTCTTCACCATATCAAGCTTGTCTCGAAGGTACACAACCATTATCCCAAAAATGCTTGATGAGAATGACTACCATCTGCTCATCAGTGTTGATATACCTCAACTGAAACAACATCCAAAGCAATACAACCATGTTCTTTAGGTTTAGAAGGCTCCCTCTGAATCTTCAATCACTTGCATCAACCACTTGACCAAGATTGCCTGCAACGCTTGCTTTAGAGAAATTGTAATGTCCCCACTTTAGCAGTTGACCAAGTGTGTGTGCGTTAGCCTTGTTCTACATGGTCCCGAGGGCTAACGAAGGGTTTATGGGGATCCTAGAGTGTTTTGGCCTAGTCATTTCCAGTTTGGGCCAAAACGAAGTTGATTTACTCAGTTTCAGGCATACTTACTATTTTTAGTAAGTCAGCAGGACATAGTGGAGACCAGTTTTGGTGATTGGATTTGATATTCCTCGGTGAGAGTTTTCCGACAAGCTATCACTCACATTATTCGGAGTCCGATTGCTAATACATTTTAATGCCTGAAGTTTTATTAAAGTAACATTTAATTTAATTGTAAAATATTAAAGTGTTACTTTAATATTTATTTTATGGGGATGTGTACCCAAGGGAGACATAAGGGGATATTTTAATATATGTTTTATATTGCACATCTTTTATCCCACATTGCCCATGAGAGTTGAGTCGACCCTTGGAAATAGAATAAAAGGAAGCGTTTGTGGCTTCATTAGATATGTTGAATATGAGAAGAAATTGGTGTGTGAGTTGCAGATCCGTTCTTGGCATTAGAGGACGTCTATCCTCTCTTGTGACATTCTAGACGTCATTCCCTTGGGGTTTGGCCTTTGGAATCTATTGCTATCAGCTCCATTAACAGGCAGATTGGGTGCATTTTCAGCTACAGGCAGATTGGGGGTTTCGTTCTTATCTTCCTCTCTACTTGTCCGATGCTTATGTCACTTTGAGGGAATGATTTCAAGAAGATATTGAACCGTTTGAGGGTAGATTATAACAGTACTGTAGCGCAACACTATTCATGTTACTGTAGCACGACACTATTCACGCTACTGTAGTGCGACACTATTCACGGTGGTATTCATGGGTTCTATTCATACCACTGTAGCAGCAGATTTTGTAAACATTTGATGAAACATTATAATGCTGTAGAAATTCGTGAGTTGATAACTTGCCATGTATTTGCTTTTTATTGAAATAATATTTTACCAGCAGTAGTCAGTTTCCAGATTGCATATTATTGTAGTTTCCTTCTTGTTAATGTTGTGTGTTTTCAAGTTTATGCCAAAACATAAAACAAACAAACAAATGTCTCATTTCTGGAAGTCATAAGGGAATTAAACATTAAACGGAGAAATAAGAAGTTGGATGCAAACTGTTTGTCAAAATTCCTTTCAGCAGTTGGTTTAGTCTTTTGGGCATTCAGGGGTGCCCATTACAGAAATGGTTGCCAACGCACACCTCTGTAGAGATTCAAAGTTGTCCTCTTCGACAGCATCTCAGATCACTCTATTCTGAATAGGTTTACGGAGCTACCAATCCAGGTTGACTTGAGCAATTCAGAATCCAACTGCTGAAGAGGTACTTCAACAATTTAACATCCGGCCTTGCAACACTGCAACTTGAGTCATAGAACTCCCTCTTAAGGTTAATTCTTCCTCTTCGAAAAAGATGTCTTCAGCTAATCACTTAGTCTCATAGCTACAAGTAGAGTCTCCATCCTTCAACCTATAGGGTGCATCAAGCTCTTCTTGAAAGCAATCTCTTACACTTCTTGATTTATCCTGAAATCATTTAACAGGAGATTACTGATAGTTCATGGAATTGAACTATCTCAAATAGACATATTATAACTAGGAGCATACATGATTGACTATCTCAATAGCATGAATTAGTAACTACAAAACAATTCATGAACATTATTCAATCATGCAATACTTCAAAATCTCCTAAGTAATAAATAATTAATTCATCAATCATGACATGACTTTCTTTCAATTTCTCGGAAGAGTTAATCTCAAAAGACAATCTTCACAATTTAGCATGATACAACTTGCGATGAATAAATCTAAGAATCTTATCACAGTGATCACTATTTATTGGTCACACATAATCCTAAGTAAATAATGTTAGATTTGCACAACTCAACAAATTGAATTTCATAAAAAAAAATTATAAACAAAATAAATACTTATCTCTCTTAGGTTGCAGCCATTTTACAACTTGATCTCAAACATCAACCATTAGTAGCATGATCTGACAACGATTGGGCTCTTGTCTATGAGGTCGTAAAGACCATTGGTGCCCATCATGAAGGGTTGCTCGAAATCAGATAATTACCATGTATAACCAGTATGTGATTTCCTTATCCTTTCAATAATACTTCCAGCGTGGGCAACTTAATATGGCTTGAAATGATTCACGGCTTAGCTCTATTTACTGCAAGAAGAAGAGGCGCCAAACTCCAGCACTTGATATCCAAATAGATGATTTCCTTCACAGGCCCATCTTCGGTTATACATCATTTTTCCTCAAGATGTTGTCACGAAATGCTACTTCCACTGTTGACTCCAATGATTGATAAATGAAATGCTATACCCAAAGTTTAGTTACCATTGCCATTTAACTTTATCTACAATAAGAATCTTGCAGATCGAAATTTGGTGACACGGAAAGATCTCTTATCGATCTGAACTTCATAGTGCTAAGCCCGTTACATGGGATGAGGACGCGATTCTGAACTAGGATGTAGCGCTTATCGCACCCAACGATCTTCATTCAAGATGGCGTCGATCACCAGTTACAACCTATCTTATGCAGATGATATCTTCCTCGATTTCTAGAATTAATACAACTATGAAAGTTTTGATAACAATCAACCTCTAGTATGCAAGTGCTTCCGCTCCTTTCATAGAGACCCTCAAATGAGACGATGCCTTGTCTGAATAGATTTGATCAGATCCTTCACTTAACCCGCTCTGATACCATGCTATTGTTTCTTAGATCAGATTAAACAATGAAAACACTTAATACTATAGCAACACATAAGACAATAAACACAGCAAGATACCTTGGGAAAACCCTCCTCTTGAGGGAGAAAAACCCAGCAAATGATTCTCTTATATGAGGTAGAACAAGAGCAGAAATCTGCTTTACAATACAGGCCCAGCAATGGCCGAATATGATACAATAACAGTCGCACCTCTCCTAGATGCAAAAGATACAAATGAATATGTTCTCCCTTGAAATCGGACTGCTGCTACAAGATGATGCTCTGCTGCTTAAGTGCGAACCTCTTCTCTAATTGCTAATTCTCTTGATGAACATTAATAATTAACAATGACAAGAAGACCTTGTATATATATAAAAGAGGTGCCTCTTCAAGTTAGGTTGGCCCTCTAGGAAAACATAAATAATGATAAATACAATTAGGGTCGGCCCATGCAACAAATAGTAAATGCGAATCCATTAGGGTCGGCCCTTTGTCTTTGATAATTTTCTTCTTGAGGTGTGTGCAAGGAAGTGCAGCCCTTAGCTGCTATAACATCAACACTTCAAGGTCTCTACCTGTTTCCATGTTTCTTTAGAGTTTTGTTGTCAGATGTATCTGATGGAAGACAACGCTATTTAATCTTAGTTTAATTAACACCACTGGCTTCAAATGTTTGGCAATGATATTTAGTTGCAGCATCTCAATCTAACGGCTTTCTATATACAATTCATAATTAGCATAAATATTCTATAGATAACCCATCAACAGGAATCTTAACTTATATGCATTTGCATATTGAAGTGTGCTTGCTGTCCTGTAAGTACTTTGATCAAGCAAGTAGTATTTTTTCTTATAAATGCAACGCTTAAGTTCTTGCCTATTATAAGATTGAGAAGCTCAAGAAGAGAAATTTGAGGCTAAAGTCACGACTTCAAGAAGATAGCAAAACTAAGGTGAAATCATCTCAAGTCTTGAAGAATCAGAAAAGATGATCATGGATCTAAAGATTCAAATTGAGGAAGCAAAATGAATTGATGAACTTGTAAGAGATCAGCTAAAGGCGAAGGAATTGGAGTGTGAGAAATTGGAATGTGAAGTTGTTTCCTTGAGGAAGGAGTTGGAGAAATTGAATGATCAATTAAATCAAAGCATGAAGTTTGGAAAGAGCTCTGAAATTTTGGAGGAAATTATCAACTCCCAAAGACGCCTTTCATCAAGACTGGTCTTGGTTTTGAACAAAATCAAAAGACCATCAAAGAAGGCTCAAGCTGTAAGGCTACAAAGTTACCAAAGAATGCAAATGAGAAGTCCAAAAGTTATACAAATGTGCTCTAAAGCTCCATCAATGGTGATAGCTCTAAGAAGAGAGAGAGTAATACTACTAAGAAAAACAATGAAGATTTTAGAAGACCTTTGTCTCAAAGGAAAATGCAAATGAACAAGTTTCAATGTTCCTTTTATCGTTATTGTTTCTTTGCAATAAATTTCGTCATAAGGCAGCGGATTGTAGAGTTTGTGCAAGGAGGGATTTGGGTTTCTTAAAGAGGAACTTTAATCCTTTTGCTCCTTTAATGGACTACAACATCATGTGGTACAAGTGCAACAATTTTGGTCATACAACATGTTCTTTTAGAAGTGATTTTGTTGTACCTCAAAAACAAAACAAGAGGGAGGATGTTCATGACAAGCCAAAAGAGGAATCTACAAAAGTTTGGAAGAAGAGGCAGGAACATGAAATGATGGAGAAATCCATGCTAGTACAAGCAGCCTTCCATGTGCAAAACAAAGGAAATCAATGGTATATTGATAGTGGGTGCTCAAGCCACATGATAGGGGATAAAAGCAAGTTCCTCACTTTGAAGGAAATAAATAGAGGCACTGTTAAGTTTGGAGATAATGCTATGACAAGAATAACAGGAAGGCACTCTTAGTTTTGACAATGGAAAAACAAGGACTGAAAATGTATTAAATGTCGAAGGATTGAAGCGTAACCTTGTAAGTGTGAGTCAATTGTGTGATCAAGGGCACACTCTCAAATTTCATCCTAGTGGTTGTGAAATCAAAAAGACAAGAATAGGGAAACTTGTTGCAGATGCTAGTAGAACTGCAAACAATCTCTATTTCTTAGTGAGGTCAATAGAGAAAAATGTTACATGGCACAAGAAGATGAGAGCTGGTTATGGCACAAAAGGATGGGGCATTTGAAATTTGATAACAATGTCAAGATTAGCAATAAGCTATAGTCGGCTGAAAGCTAAGTGAATATGTTATAGTCGGCTATGTAATAAATAAATATGTTTTGTAATGGTGTGTTAGTCCCCGATTGGTTGTTAGTGTCTGTTAGTAGTTACAATTGGTTGGTAGCCTTAACCAACAATGGTCTGCTATATATATGTACTTGTTCATAGTTGGGGACCACATGTTATGATATTCTTGTACTTATTGCATATTCAAGAATTGGTAATAAAGCTGTATCTTCCACGAATTGTTGCAATTAATTTATATCATGTTTTGTATTTTGTTATTTCTGTTTACTCTGTAAATTTGTCAATGTAGAATAAGCAAGTAAACATTTGGCACCGTTGTTGATATGAACTCTGGCGATACACAAAACACAAACGGGAGTCATGGCGTTCTAATAGGTTAGCTAGTCGAAGAACTGATACAAGCAAATGAAGAAAGAGAAGATGCTTTGATTGAAGACTTGATAAATTTGTGGGACATCTCACCAAAGGAACCTGTACAAAGGGAAGCTTTTAGGAGAGAGGTCCCTCAAGTGGCCATCTAGGACAATTTGACTGTCAACCTAGAGGTTGATCGTCTTCTCGATAGACTGCCAAGATTGATTGCACATAACTATATCATAATCCAAGATCTTCGGGCTGACAAAGATAGAGAACAAAGAAGACAACAAATACTGCAACGATATGAAGAACGAAACAAACAGGAGGAGGAAGAACGTGACACTAGTCGGAGACGTACTCCTAGAAATTAATGCCCGTACAACCGAACAAAGATAGGAACTGAATTCCAAGTGGTCAGGAATTGTCAAAACGAATGGGTATGTAGATCCCTTAGAATAAAAGAACAAGAGGAATAACGAAGGCGATTAAGAAGGATTGCCGAAGAAATAGACAAAGACCTTGCCGACCAAACAGGATAATTGTACGTAGAGACAGTACCAGATGATGAAGAAGAGACCCTGAAAATGAATTAACCGAAGCAATTGAGAATAACATATGTCACATTCGAGAACTATCCATCTCATGAGAGGAAGAGCTGAGAATTGGAGGAGCTGTACCAAAGAGCCAAATAGAGGGAGTGCAAGAACAATCCCCAGGATACCTAGAGTGCAGAGGACGCTAAAGGTGGATGAGTGGAGGACTTGTACGTGATCGTGAGTACAAGACAGGCACTGGAATGTATCGAGCGAAACAATCCAAATAGGTCCAATGCACAAGGAGAACATCGGGGAAGGAAGATGGTTACTCCACCAGCCAGTTCGAATGTGGAAGGGCAGAAACAACCAAAATTTATGGGGAATGGGTTGGAGGATCTGGTTAGACATTGTAAAACCTGCGAAACATATGGATAGCGAGCAACCAAGAAGATAGATTTTTGGGTGAGAGTGTTCCTAGCAACACTATGAGGCATAGCAATAGTTTGGTTCATCAAACTGGCAGCAAAAGATAGTCTCATGGGATGCACTGAGAAAAGCATTCAAGGCAGAGTTTAGATTATTACAGCACGACAATTAGATCATCACCAAGACCTATAACACCAAACAGGGGAAGCATGAGAATGTATGAGCTTACAATCCTAGGCTCAAAGAATTGGTGGTAAAGTTAGAGAACCAGTCGACATATGGATTGAAGAAGCATTGGTTCATCGAAGGACTAATTCCCTCGCTATGCAAGAAAATGAAGATAGTACCTCCGTCATTGTATGCTGAGGCTTACGATTGGGCGATGGACATTGAAAGTGAAAACAAAACATCCTCTCAAACAAAACAGAAGACAGATGATAATGAGAGTACAAATGACAACAATGACGAAGAATCTAAAATTGTTCAGGCCCTCCAACGAGATATGATGCACATGATGAAAGAATTGAAGGCCAACAAAGAAAACTCAAAAGAAACCAAAGAACTATGGTGCATCGATTGTAAAATGGGTCACACTAAAACTAATTGCCTAAAAAAATCATTCAACGACATCTATTGGGTAATGGGACATTCCATCAAGGAATGCTCGTACAATTTTAAAAACAAGAAGCACACAAGTGCTCTTCACCCAGTGGGAGCAATTAACCCCTCCAACCACACCTCCTAAACCACAAAATAATAACAATAATGCATCTCCTGGCGGATATTGCAACATAAGAGGAAATAATGACCGATACAATAATAGTGGGTTGAGAAGCCAAATCCAGTATGATTCTGAAGGAAGACCCATGATCTAGTGTCAAAAGTGCAATGAATGGGGTCATTTTGCCAGAGAATTCCAGAACAATCAAGGCAAAAGAGGAATGTTATGTAAGTGGTGTGTTTTGGGTGACTACGAAGACATCAACTGCCTGAAATAGAAAGGTATCAACATGCTGAAAGTGGAGGACGAGGAGGTTTTGGTAATTACTAGAGCACAAACAAAGAAGGCAGTTTATCCAGATCCTTGTGCATAGAAGGAAAGACTTCGAGAGGCCAAAGCAGAAGTAGAACAAGCGATGGCCAAGGAAAGGAGAACCTCCAATGAAGCAGCAAGTACATCATTGTGGTCGGAGTCAAAAAAGAACATTGTATGACATATGTTACATACAACTGTACCTATCAAGGTGATAGACCTACAGACAATGCCGTAATTGAGAGTGGCAATTACGAACATAGTCGGTGAAAACCAAACTCGATAGGAAGGTCCAAGCAAGGAAATGGTAGTAGAGCGGCCATCGAAAGGTGAACAAATGGTTGACCCAGTGCTACTCACGATGAACGTCGAGAGGAAACCGACCATTGTACAAATGGAAATCATGGGAAAGAAACTCACAAACACCATTTTTGATGGAGGTTTGGGAGTGGACGTATTGCCGGAGGAGGCCTGGAAGTGTCTGGGAAAACCAACACTCTAGCCACCAACATTTCACCTAGTAGGCATTGATTAGCATGGCATCAAACCACTGGGTACATTGATGATGCAGAAGGTGACAATCAACACACAACAATTTCTATTGAATTTTGTTGTCATCCCACTATAGAGGAAGGCATACATGCACTACTCAGGAGAGGTTGGTTGGTAGTGGCCAGAGCAGACCATGATTGGAAATGAAACACAATCTCCATCGGGAGAAATGGGAGGAAGTATGTCATTGACCTAAAGAATCAAGTTGTGAGTGAAGAATTGGCATCCTTCGAGTTAGAGTCCAAGGGAGGAGAATTAGAGGCAAACGAAGGAAGATTCATGGAACCTAATGATGAAGGGGTACTTGACCTCGAGAATTGCTTTGAGGACGAGACGAGTTCTCTTAATGGGCTATTCCATTGGTAGATGGAAGACTATGAGGTGTTTCAACTTGAGTGCGACATGCTACAAATTAGGGAGATCGAGGAAGAAGAAGATAAAGGGACAGTTAGTTAGACATTTCCTTCCGAGTACAGGGAATATAAGGAGGGAGTAGCAAAACTAGATGACACGCCAACCCACAATTTTGAATGGGACAAATCAATCAAGTATGAGGAGCCAAAGATGAAGGTGAACTTGGGAGAGGAAGACAACACAAAAATGATCATGGTTGGTGATGATTGGGACCTAGTGTTAAAAGCAACAACATTCAAAATATTCATGGAATACAAGGATGCCTTTGTTTGGATGTACAAGGATCTCAAAGGTATATAGCCAAAATTATGTGTGCTCAAAATTTCTCTAGTGCTAGGAGCACAACCGGTGAGGAAAAGACCCTATAGGATGAATAAAAAGTATGCTGCCAAAGTACAAGAAGAAATAGAAAAGATGTTAGAGGCAAGCATAATCTTTAAAGTGAAGACAAGTGATGGGTCTCTCTGATAGTAATCTCTTTGAAGGAGTTGAAACAAATCCAAATATATGTAGACTTTAGAAGCTTGAATGCGGTGACTATCAATGATACATTTCCAATCCTGTTCACCAACACAACCCTCGAAGAAGTTGCTGGTCACGAGGTGTACTCATTCATGGATGGGTTCGCAGGATACAATTAGATAAGCATCGCTGAAGAAGACAAGTTGAAGACGACATTTGTAGTCGAGGATGGGGTATATGTGTACGAACGGATGTTGTTCGTCCTATGCAATGCCCTGACAACCTTCTAGAGAATTATCCTACACATCTTTGACAAAATGTCAGTTGGGAATTTTAAAGCATTTTTGGACGATTGGTCAATCTATAGCGATTAGAAGATCCATTTGAGAGCACCCAGAGAATGTATGGAATGGTGCAAAGTAGCATGATTGGCGTTAAATCTGAGAAAGTGCTGATTCATGGTACCACAGGGCAAATTGTTGGGTCACATTGTCTATCAAACAAGACTCGAGATGGACCCCGACAAAATACCCCGACAAAATAAGGGTAATTGTACAGATGGAAGCTCCACAAAACATCACCGATGTGAAGTCATTCTCGGACATGTCGGGTACTACAGAAGGTTCATCAAAAACTTTGCCTAGATTTCTTATCCACTGGACATACTTACTAGGAAGGGGCAACCATTCATATGGACATAAGATTAGGATAAAGCCTTCAATGAGCTGAAAGTATGACTAATTAGTTCGTTGATCTTAGCATATTCAGATTGGAGTAAAGAGTTCCATGTGCATGTTGATGCCTCAAATTATGTGATTGAAGCAACACTGGCACAAGTAGGAGTGCAAGGGTTAGACCGCCCTGTATTCTTCGCAAGCTAGTTACTGTCAAGGCAGAAAAGAATTACAGTATGATGGAGAGGGAAGCACTAGGGATGGTTTATGTTGTACAAAAATTCAGGCACTACTTGCTGGCTACACCCTTTATGTTCTACGTAGATCATGAAGCCCTCATGTTCCTGGTAAACAAGTTGATCATCCAGGGAAGGGTAAGCCGATGGCTCTTGCTGTTACAAGAATTTACATTCACCATAATTGTTTGGCTGGGGCAAAGCCATGTTATCATCAACCAATGGTCAAGAATTCAATTTGGTGAACCACCTGAGAGAGTGAATGAAGATTCCTTGATGCTCATTTGTTCTAGATCGCAACACTACTGCCATGGTATGAAAACATCAGAGAGTATTTCTCCACATCCACCTTCTTGAAGGAGATGCCACTAGGACAGAGACAAAAGTTAGCACTAAAGAGTAAAACCTTTCAGCTTATTAATGGGCTGTTATATAAAATAGGGCCTGACCATGTGTTGATATGGTGTGTTATGCAAGAAGAAATTCTAGGAGTACTCAAGGAAGCACATGAAAGCCTTGTTGGAGGGCACATGGGACTTGATGCCACAGCTTGGAAAGTTCTCTTAGCAGGATTGTGGTGGCTGACTGTACACGCAGATGCCTAAGAGTGGGTAGTAGGATGTGATACATGCTAGAGATTTGACAAACCTCTCAAGAGAGATTACATGCCTTTGTTTCCTTCACAGCCGCAAGAGCTCTTTGAAAAATGGGGGCTAGATTTCATCGGGCCACTCAAAGGTAGCCAATTGCATCGATGCTGATATATTGTGGTAGCCACCAAATACTTGACGAAATGGGTAGAGGCCAAAGCACTCCCAAATAACACAACGATCAGTACAACAAGGTTTATTATGAGCAAATTGTCACACGGTATGGAATACTCATACAGATCATGAGTGACCGTGGTAGGCACTTTGTCAACCACGTCATTTGGCTCATGATGATGAAGTTTTGAATCTTCCACAGTCTATCGAGTCCATACTACCCAAGGGTGAATGGACGAGTAGAGTCGACTAACAAAGTGTTAGTGTTTGTCATTCGCAAATCATGTGGAGTAGAAGAAGCAGATTGGGAAGAAAAGTTGCCTGCCATACTGTGGGCATAGTGTACGACATACAAGGTGATGATTGGGCACACGCTATTCTAGTTAATGTACAAACAAGAAGCAAGAGTGCTAGCTGAATATATTGTCTCAAGTTTGAGGATAGCGGTGGAGAATAGACTTGGTGACACAGAGAGTCTAAAGGAATGGTTATTCCAACTAAACAAACTCGACGAACGAACAACATTGGCACAATGGGCCACAGAGGTGATGCAGAAGAGAAGGAAGTATTGGCATGACAAGCATCTTTGTCAAATGAAATTCCAACTTGGCTAGTTAGTTTTAAAGTATAACGGCCGCAACGAAATCAAGCTCGGTAAATTCAAGGTAAGGTGACTCAAACCCTTTAAAATCAAAGAAGTTGGTGAGAATGGAGCAATTGAACTCAAAAATTTAGACAGGAACTTGTTGCAAGACTCCATCAACGGATGAAAGTTGAAACCATATTAGGAAAGAATGGAAGCACCGATTGGAATAAATATGCTGGGCTATGCAACAAAATAAGATTGGATAATAAGCAAAAGTGGAACCATGGAAGAGGAGGATTGGGGAATAACTAGGAACCGGTTTGTAGAAGAAGAAGATTGGATAGCGGGAGGAGACCAGAAAATCGTGGAAGAGAGATTGGTCAATAAACAAGTAGAAGGAATTGCAGTACCAAGAGTCCACAAACATCTGACAAATGCTCTGTTTGGAACTCCTACACTGTGGAGAAGAGTATGGGGCCATTGGAAATTATATGCCCCTTATGAAGGAGAAAGAAGAGGATATGTGGCTTGCCAGCTCTACAAGGAAGCCGAGAATGAAAGAAAGAAAGAAGAAGTTGAGAATGATTGAAAGAAGGAAGAGGTTGAATGCGAAGAGGACTTGGATGAATATCCAGAGGAGGAAGGATTGTGCCCTAAGGCCATAATAATGGAGGATATATTCATTGCCAAACGATCTAGACACAATGAAGAGGTGATCAAATACGCCATTGAACATAATTTGGAGCCCTCTCCATTGTTGACCTTGAATGGACTATGGTGGGTAATACCTAATCCAGTGGGTCCATCGACGGTCAAAGGACAGAATGTCACATGGTATCAACAATACATAGGGCGATATGTCAATGACAACTACAAAGGTATTGGAAGCCCTCCCATAGACAAAAGCTTTGATTTAGAATATCTCATAACATGTTGCAAAAATGAGTGTTATAAAAGATCCCCTTTACATGTATGCGATTGTATGCTTTTGAGGTGAAAGTAAGAAGACATGAAGAAGTAAAGAGCCAAAAAATAAAATTAAGTGCCGAAGAGGGGGAAAAGAATAAAAAGCAAAAAATTAAAAAATCGATGAGTTGAAAATTATAAAAATTCCCAAAAGTGAAAAAAGAAAATATTAAAGTGATATGGGGAAATATTAAGTTAAAAATTGGGCATACTAAAATAATGGTGAAAAGGATAAATTTAAAACATTAAAAATTTCAAATAAAGGACAGATAGCAATACCAGACCCTTTTATAAAGCTTGTACGACAAAGAGTTCACACCATACATAAAAGTTGTTACCACATAGTACAACAAGAGCAACTCATACGACTCACATAGGAGAATAGCGTACGACCAAGAAATTACAAAGTATGGCGAGACGGCGTAAGGTTACTGTACTACTGAGTGGAAGAAACAACACAGTATGGAGTCGAGGAAGCAAGGAAATCGTACAGTGTGAGAAGGAAGAAATCATACGAAAACTTAGGGCAAGGCAAAACAAACACATTGTACGGGAGTCCTTTGGCTTGTCACAAAGCAACACACAAGGGAATTATTGCAACGTATGGGGGAAAAAGAGTGACGTCATATGATGTACAACAGAAAGGTTTTCTATACGCCTTAGCACAGTCAATTTCGTACGACAGGGAGTAAACCATATTTACATCGTACGTTACAAAGTATAGAGACTTTGGAGGGTAATCACTCTAAGGTTGGTCGTATGATGGAAGGAGACAAGGTAGATCATATAGTAGCCACAAACAAGCTCGAGCCCATACGCTAGGAGAATATTGAGACCGTATGAGATAAAAAAGAAGAGGGAAAAGATAGTACATCCGTACATTGTACAAACTAGATTGGAATAACATCTTCAAACACAGAGTTGGTGAGTTCATAAATCCAATTGCTGTAATAGTTTCTCAGAGAGATAGTATTTATTTAATCCATGTCGGGGAGTGCCAGAAGGTCATTGCTAGATACTGATTGTAGACATGGCTGCGAGTAGTAGCAAAGGAAAGTATGACACCAATTGCTTGCACTACCAGCAACAGTAGCTCAATTGCTTGCACTACCAGCAACAGTACCACCATTGGATGTAGTTTCTTTAGTAGTGCCACCTTTAGCCAAAGACACTTCAATGGTTGAAGATGACATCAGGATCGATGATTGGCTTGGCATGATGGGGGCACCACCACATGCCCCTCCACCAGAGTCGCTAGGATTATTGATCAAGGGCATAGAGCCACCACATGAGTGAGAGCTGGTTGCCTTGGCAGTTGACACTTAGATGGGCCCTTTAGATCCCTCATAAACATTGCCATGGCGACAGTACCGGTCTACCAGACATAGATCCACAACCACATCCGACCGAGTCAGGAGAGGAGTTGAGTGAGGTTGAGTCAGATGGAGTATTTATTGAGATTGGTTGATTGGATGCATACAACCCCATCGACACAATACAACATTACCTTTGTGAGCTCTAGTCTATGGCCAGGGTAATGTATGAGGTTGGGGAGATCTCTAGGCAGCTTGATATTGGCCATGACCCATTGGTAGCACAGGAGGTAGAGAGGATCCTAACATTCATGCAGATTGGGTGTGAGGGAGAGTTCTTCAGATGCTTCATCTTAGATGGGTGGCTGGGAGTGGGGACGATTGAGATGTTGGCTAGCTGGCATCCATTGAGACCCACACTTGGAAGGAGACATGATAGAGTGCTATCATCTCTTCACGATATGGAGGTTTGTTATTGAGATGTCTTTCTTAGGTTGCATCAACATATGGCTTCGATTGAGGAGGTCACTTAGGCGAGAGATCGAGCCCTTGCACAGGTTGAGACGATTTGGGCGGAATTGGCTGATCATATCTAGAAATCTCAGGAGCAGTTTACTCAGGCGACAAAGGCAAAGTGTGCACGGGTCACAACCCTGGAGAAGATTGTACTGGAGAGGGACAAATAGTTGGCTAAGAGAAATGCTCAGATAGTCGAGAGGGATGGTGAGTTATAGGTGAAGGGGTAGGAGTTAGAGAAGACGACGACTAAGTTACAGGAGAGAGAACAAGAGCTGGAAAAGACAAAAAAACAATTGATGGAGGTTGTTCACATGGTCAAAGCAGCCTGATCATGGGAATTGGTGGCCAATCAGCGTCTCCAGCGACTTTGCCAGCAACACTTAGCGACATCCACACCTACGTCCTTAGGACATCCAGGGGCATCTTCTCTTCCTCCCTCTCAGTAATCAATTTTCAGTTTGTATACAGCCCCAATTTTGTTGTGTTGTTTGGAAGACGACTTTCTTTTTGGGGGGGCTGATTTAGTCAGCCGAAAGCTAAGTGAATATGTTATAGTCGACTACGTAATAAATCAATATGTTTTGTAATTGTGTGTTAGTCCTCGACCGGTTGTTAGTGTCGGTTAGTAGTTACCGTTGGTTGGTAGCCTTAACCAACAATGGTCTGCTATATATATATACTTGTCGTTCATAGTTAGGGACCGCATGCTATGATATTCCTGTACTTATTGCATATCCGAGAATTGGTAATAAAGCTATATCTTCCTTGAACTGTTGCAATTAATTTATATCATGTTTTGTATTTTTGTTATTTCCATTTACTCTGTAAATCTGTCAAAGTAGAATAAGCGAGTAAACATAAGCAAGCCGTAAGGGACATGTTGAAGATAACAAAGCCACCTAATAATATCTGCAAACAGTGCCAATTTGGAAAACAAACAAGGTTGAGTTTCAAATCAAAGGAATACTCTACATCAAAGCCTTTGGAACTTATACATACTGACTTGTGTGGGCCAACAAGGACAGAAAGCTTACAAGGTGAGAGCTATTTTATGTTATTAATAGATGATTATTCTAGGATGACTTGGACTACCTTCCTAAAAGAAAAATTAGAAGCTTTTGAGAAGTTTAAGAAATTTAAAGTTTTGGTAGAGAATGAAATTGGATTAAGAATCAAATATCTAAGATCTGATAAAAGAGGAAAATTCATCTCAAATGAGTTTGAAGAATTATGTGAACATGGAATAAGAATACAATATTTAGCCGTAAGAACTCAACAACAAATGGAGTTGTTGAGAGGAAAAATAGAACACTTCAAGGAATGGCAAGAGACATGTTAAATGAGTCTAAGCTTACTGACACCTTTTGGAGAGAAGCGGTGCATATGACAGTCTACATTCTAAACCGAGCACAATTCAAGGTAAATAATAGCAAAACTCTGTAAGAACCCCTATTCTCCACAACTGAATTTTTGTACTTCTAATGATTATTTTATGAATTTGAGCCTTGAGGAATATGGTCAAACAGTTGTCTCACAAATTCTGTACTTGCTGATTGTAATCTCTTTTTTGATATTCTGATGTAGATGATGATAATATGCATGAAATGAACTTAAATAAACATGTACCAAGTCTGAAACTACTAAGGATGCAATGCAATATTCTTTTTGGTAACCTTTCATGAAGATCTATGGCTTGAAATGACATGAGATATGCACTTACAGCTAATAGACATTTAGTCAAACATTTTTCATGCAACCCCCTTGATGAATATCATTGCAAATACATGACCTCCAATCTGATTACAATCTTTGACAAAGATATCTATGAATGATTTACCATTCTAAAGGCAATGGGACTGTAAACTAAGATTTCTGACTTCATGTGATGTATGCAAGATTACATTCATATAATGCTGCCTATGACAGCGATCTAACCTCTACAGACCAGCTACCCTAAACAATGCAAATGCTGAAGACAATTATAAACTACCTGGTGGACGCCAAGAGGTAGATGCAGCAACATGGAATAACTCGAAACCCACTCTTTCTTGACCTTGCTGGCAGCGATCCTCTGTCTTATTGCTGGACGTCACTTTTCCAATCAATATTGAACTTGATTTGCAGCCAACACACAAAAATTGAACCAGCCAAGGGGTGCGCCCAAGCTGGTTACAGAATAAGACCCAATCTGTCCTTCAAACTGTAGAAGTGGACTTCAAAATAGATGATATGTTGCAGTCAGAAATCCACGATTTCTTCACCCAATGCAGCGCTCCAAATAATGCTAAAAGGCTGCGAACTCCCAACACAAGATGCTATGATTTCTCCTTTATTGCTCACACAATCTGATTATAGGGCCGTCCCACAATGACTGAAATTAATACTCAATATTACCAGACAAGAAACAACTGAGAATATTCTCCAATGATAGCACAATACTGTAGCAAAAACTATTCACGTGTACTGTAGCGTGGGTACTGTAGCAGCACATTAAACCCTCGTAATCTTTTGTATTTCTTCTCGCTATGGCTGCCAATAGCAATCTCAGAATTTCTCCTCAAACCCTTGCTGAATGCTTCAGGATTATGCACAATATTGATTCCTGGATGAAGCCGAACCACAGAGCAATCTTCAGCTGATATCTCACAACCTCAAAATGCTGATACAATGAAGATACTTCGTTCTCCAATGCCTAGAACCTGCAGAAACCCTAGGTTTCCTTCTCCAAGAGAGGATCTCTCCAAATGCATAAGTATAAAATGATCCAATCATGCCTTCATTTACTTTCGATGGCCTTAATATACTTCTCTAAAGATTAGGTCGATTTTCTCCATGAGGCCTTTTAAAACATTTAAAATCATTAAATAATTATTATAATGTTTGTTTTCCCTTTTAATTTGACTTTATAACTTTTTATCGGTTGGGCACCAATATCAAGATACTTTATAATTGTCTTTTATCATTAAATGGCCCCACTTCAATAAAGTCATAATAAAACATTATAATGTGCTCTTTATAAATAATTATTAATAAAGTAATCACTTTATTAAAAATTTAAATCTACATAACTCCACAAGTAATCATTATTTCTCAATTCCGTCTAAACCTGGGAGTTAACCCTTGTATCCACGGTGCATCCAACTGCCTTACTAAAAATAGTAAGGGTCCCTCTCTAACATCCAATGACTTACTATAAATAGTAAGTACCTCCAAACGGAACCCGAAGCCTCTGAATATCAATGCCTCAGAACATATGAAGGATCTGGAGAGATAAACACTTACAACTCGCACTTGAAGAGCTCTATAACGCCCAAACTGGACCCTCTAATCCACCACACTAGCCTACGAGGGTCAACTAATAGGCTAATCCTTTGAACTCTGATGCTCGCGAAAAAGGGTACATTACAATCCGCCCTCCCTGAAATTGCTTGTCCCCAAGCAATCTCCATTGCAAAGAAACTCCACTCCTCGGGAAGCCCAAAGGAAGAATTGCGAAATGTCCCACACCAATCTAACTACCTCCTGTAGCATCAACATTACCTCAACTGCACAAAGATAAACATCACACCAACTGTCCAACTCATGCGCATCAGAATTGTGCATCACTATTAGCTCATGTACAAGCAAATCAAAGATGAAACTATAGGCTCTCTGCACACTGTACATGCCGCGTAAATCACCGAAAAGCTTTGTTTGGAATTCTGATGAGCCGAAAAGATCCCAAAGTCTACACTCAAAGCTCAGCTGAATGCCGGGATCCCAAATCACTCTGCAAAATGCCCAACTACTTGTCCACTGTACCCACTGGGTAAAGATTGTACCATTGTCAATACTGCGGTGAACAACTACCACATCGTAGAGCAATCTACCAAACAGAAGGATTCCTAGATCCCACAACTGGATTGGAAGTCCGCCATACACATCAACCTTTGACTTCCACTGTTCTAATTTGATCTCAACTTCACCTTGCTGAAAAAGGTGAAACAAACCATCGGAACCCATCCAAACTGTAGTGCCAACTCCGTCACCACTTGGATCCCAATGCAAACAGAACTCACATGCATCTACGATGATGAGATAAGAATATCTGGAAGCATCTACTACACAATATCTCTCCCCAACCTCTGCGTAACTCTCATGGATGTGATAACTAACCAAACTATCATGCCCACTGACACCATAATCTCTCTGAAACCCAAAAGTGGCAAACTTTGTCAGGTACTCATCTACATGATGGTAATCCAACCTTTGGTCCTGCAAGTAATCCCCTGCAAACAACTGAGTCGGGTACTTGTAGCCTCGAATCCCATCTTTTGAAGATGACAAGTCTCCATCCCACAATGGATGGTACAAACCCTGAGCCAATCCACACCGATGTATCAACAAATCCTCTGTGTGTGGACTAAAAGAGAAGTGATGAGCACTCGTCACTATGCAGTCAAGGTAAAATGCTCCATCCTCTGTCAATGGTTGATCGTCATAATCGTGGGGAACACTCTCCTCAGTTGTCTCATCACTCTCTACACTAGAGTTAGAAGATGGCTCATGTCTTTGATCCCGAATAACTGAATGGGTAGGCGCACTGGTAACCCTCTCTGCGAACCCAATAGAAAAAACCCTATCATGAAGCAAATGGAGGTATTTTGATTTTATTGCCTCCAATGTGAAATATACTCTCAATTTTTTTGATGTTTAAATGAACATTTACAATGTAACCAAGCACCTGTTAAGGTTAGCATAACCCAAAACGTGCATGAAATAACTCTAACCAAGAATGCGCCCTAAAACCACTTAAGGAGGAGGGGCGGGCATATGGTCAGAGGATCCCTAGGATCTACTGAATCAAATATTACAATGATTACACTGAAAGAGAGAGATTAAACTCGACAGCAAGAATGTGCACACAAGATTCTTTAGAAGGCAAGGTGCTAACATATGGTGGAGTAATTGACAAACTAGAATGTAAATAGGCGGTGAACCAGCCATGAGAGATTTCCACACTACCACTTAATCAGTGGGGGGAATAAGCATTACAATTCAAAACTAATTCATCCGCTATGGCGGGCATCCACTCAACAGTGAGAATTTTCCACTTGACAGTGGGTGAGAAAGAGAGATACAATGTTTATTCTCCACACTGGCGGTAAACCAGCCAGGGGTTAAAGTGTTTGCATTAGGAAATCACAAGTAAATGCAATAAGAACAATGACTGGATTAGTACTACTAAATCTCAGCCTTACAATGAAATAAATCTGCAATTTCCATGTGTTACAATGATATAATCAATGCAAACTTCTGAAGAATGTTTATTACAATATATAATCTTCTCAATCACCAAGATATAAGCCAAATCTGAATGTTTAACAATCTGATATGTATAAACAGCAGACTGAAAATGTCAGTCAGCAACATTTAAATGAAATGAAATGCTCATAACTCTCTAAATATACCTCCGAATGGTGTAAAATAAATTGCAGAAGTATTCTAAGAGGTAGGCGCCCAATCTCCAACCCACAAACTGCATTAAAGCTTAGAGAATGATTAGGCACGAATCCCAAGGCAGACCCAACATGGTACGGCCTTCTTGAGGGGCGATTTTCTACTTAAAAATAAGAAACAGCAAATTAAAATCTGCAAACTTCAAGGTGGGGTCGCCTCAAGCATAGAATCATGTTGAACCAATACCCATAATCAAATTAGAATTACCCTTAAAGCTGTTAATGATTTTCACCTACAACCATGACTGAACCAGCAACAATAAAATCTGGAAATAACATTTGAATCTTCAACATTGAGGCTCAATGTGCACTTCTGAATAAAGCACACTCTCAATCCATCATCTAGGGAACCATAGTTTCAGGCCTAAAGAGTGGAATAGAATTGCTAAGCTTTCCCTTAGCTGGATTCTAGATTTCAAACCAGCAGCATAACTTTGCTTTCCAAAACATAACATAATCAACTTTCCACAATGCAACAATATGGGCAAATGAAACACTTTGAATTCCAAGAAGTTGAATGACTTCAACTTCCCAAGGGACGCCACCTTCAACCGTTCACTTTATTGTGAAATAATAAAACATTATTTCCCTTCCCTTTAGGCGTCCATTTTTATTTGCAACAATAAAACATTTAATAAATCATTAAATGCTCAACATGACCCCTTAATGTCCCCTCTTTAAAACAACATGAAGTTATCACTCCTAGGCGTGGGGGTACAACTTAAAAACATGAAATTAACTAAGTATAATACTTAGTCCAAGGAGATAACCAAAACCAACGCCAATACTGAAACTGATGGATTACCACAAATAGCATGATGACCTGAGCTGAACTGCAGATGATGATACTGCCAAGATTAGACTTACTAAAAATGGCCACTGCCAAAAATAGTAAGTTCACTTCAACTCAATAGAAAGCCAAACTAATCGGCCACACTGAACTACGAAAGATTGAGTTGCTGCTAGAGTGATACTGCTATAAATATACTTACCAACAATAGCATATTGCTATAAATAGTAAGTTTGCCAAAAGCACATCTGTATGCCAACTGAGCAGTATCATGACTTACTATAAATAGTAAGTGTTTACAAATATCTTTTAAGCACAAACTGGACAACCATCATGACTTACTATAAATAGTAAGTGCCCAGAAAGGATGTCAGATTCAGATGCAAGTTACCCCATCCTGAAGCTCTTCAAAAACCCAGAAAACTCCACTAGACATGCGTCAGAAAAACACACATGCAAGCCCTCAAAACTGCATTTGAAACCTCCTATAAAATAGGAAACCCTAATTTCCCATTCTGCTTAGCCTACGAGTTTCTGGAAATAGGCTAAAACCAATTGTAGAGAATAGGGCTAAATCGGGGATATTACACAATGCACTCCTGATAAACTGTAAACTGCTAATAGGAGTACCCGTTGAGACCCCATATTGTCTCTTTTGAAGTTCTACTCTCCAAAGAAGATACTCCACAAACATATCTACACAGACAACACGAGATATGGTCGAGTAAACCCTCTCTTCTGTAAACTTCAGCTGACCCCTCCAACTCTGAGGCTCAACAAACCATCGATCATAATCAGCTACATGGGATGAAGTGACTGATTTGCTTCTAGGAGAGGGAAACAAATCAACATAAGAACCAATCTCCCAACTAGACGATACTCTACATATTAATTGACTTTAGAAATAGTAAATATTTCTTTCATGAGACGTCCTCCCTTTTATGACCACTTTTAAAAACAACATGAAGTTATTATGCTAGGCCAAGGTCATAAAAAATTAAAATCATTTATTCACAAATGCACCTTAGAAAGCCAAATTAGGGAAAACTCAACTGGTCCGCTCAAAGTGAAAATCAACATGAAAATCAAGGTAAAAAGTAAAAAATTGATGAAAAATGACAAGTCTGAGAAGTTCACCCATGAGAAGGAATGGCAGACATGGTGCCAAGTCCGCCCTTGCCTCTGGCAAGCCAAAGGTAGGCACTGGCAGGCCAAGCTCCAAGTCCGCCATGTTTGGAGAAGCCTCCAAGTCCGCCATGCCTTGGAAAGAGTTGATGTCCGCCATGGAATGAGCAAGCTCCAAGTCCGCCCTTGGAAGGAGAAGCTCCAAGTTCGCCCATGTCTTGACAAGGCATCAAGTCTGCCCTTGGCAGAGAAGCTCCAAGTCCGCCCTAAAGGAGAAGTGGCAAGGAAGAATGTCAAGTCCGCCAATGTCAAGGAGAGATTCAAGTCTGCCCTTGGACAAGTCAAAATCAAGTGCGCCCATGGCAAGGAAGAGCCTCAAGTCCGCCATAGGCAAGACAAGCACCAAGTTCGCCCAACTTTGGAAAAGGAGAAAATTTTCTAAGGCATTGGTCAAAATACGTGTAGAGAGAGAGGTGACCAAGCTAACATAAAGTTCGCCCCTCAGCATGAAGAAAATATTCTAAGGCACGGAGGAAAGCATGAATGACAAGGCAAGTGTGAAGTCCGCCCCTCTCAGCCTGAAGAAATTCCTAAGGCATGGACAAAAATTACAAAATAGCAGAGAAGCCTCCACGTCCGCCCAACCCAGAAGGAGAGAGAAAATTTGAAATTTTTGACTAAGTCAGATGTCTGGCTAAGTATAAAGTCTGCCTTCCAACAGGGAAGCATGTCCAAGCATTGGTGAAGTCCACCATGAAGATGTCCAGCCATAGGATCAAGTACGCCTAGAGGAAAATGCATCTCGTCCGACCAGCTTCAAAGTCCGCCCTTGGCATGAAAATCTTGAAGTTCGCCCCCCTTCCCAGCATGGTAAAAGTTTCTAAGGCATGGAAAAGGCGTGACTGGCAAGAAGACTCCAAAGTCCGCCCTCAAGCAAGATGGAAAATATCGAAGGCATGAAGTGCCCAAAGGAGAGATGTGAGATGGCAAAGAAGCTTCCAAGTCCGCCCATCCAAGAGAAATGACATAGGCATCATGAAGTCCGCCCAGCATAAAAGTCGGCAAGAAGTTGGCAAAGTCCACCTAGAGGAAGCAGGCACATTGTCTGGATCAAGGTCAAAGTCTTCCCAAAGAGAAGTACACATGGTCTAGCCAAAGATGAAGTCCGCCATGAAGATGTCCAGCCACAAGGTCAAGTACGCCCAGAGGAAAATGCATCTTGTCCGGCTAGCTTCAAAGTCCGCCTTGTCCAAGAGAAGATGAAGTCTGCCCCAAAGTAAGATGGGAATAGCATAAGGAAGACAAACTCAACTTTAGCAAATGATTTAAGTGGCGCAACAACTATGAAGTCCGCCGAGGAAAACTCATAAAATTGGCTAAGTGTTGATACCTTGGAGAATAAAATTACAAAATTTGGTTAAGTGTCAAGAAAATTCCTTAAGCAATGAAAAACTCCCCCCAACATGGCAAACCAATCATGAAGTTTGCCAAGGCTAAATTGAAGATGTCCAAGACACAACCAAGTCCGCCAGGGAGAAAGAAAAAGAATTGGCTTGCCAATGAGGAAGCCCGCTCAAGCATAATACAAAATTGGCATGACATGTGCCAAAGTCCGCCAAGGTTAGAAACAAACATGGTAAAATTTGCCAAGAGGAAGCAAAAAAATGGTTTAAGTGTGGAATTTTCCTACAATAAAAGGATCAAATTTTGACTAAGTGTTGGAAGGAAAATAGGAAAAATGAAGAGGAATAAAGAGGAAATGAATAAAATTCTTGCCCAAGGATGGAGTTTGCCCTACTTAGCACAAGCCAAACTTAGAATTGAAGACAAATCCACAGGCAAAGTTCATTCAAGCATAAAGATGGCCAAAATCTTGGCTAAGCGTTGAATGGTCATGTTGAAGGCGTTACAGAATGAAATTGAATAGCCAAAATTTGGCTAAGTATGGGAAATACTTCACAAAGAAAGTTCCAATTTCCTCCATTGTGGTGAAAGCACAGGAGAGTTCTTCTCCAAATTCAGGGCACTTGAAGGAATTTCAAAGCAATCAAGAAGGAAAATTTCAATAACTGCTCCGAGGGGAGACTTCCAAACTTCAAATGCAAGTGAGAAGAAGAAATTGAAATCTCAAAGGAAATCCAAGATCAAAGCCAGGAAGAAACAAGCACAAAGCACAAAGTCATTGGCAAAGAAAGATGTTCTAAGGCAAGTGCATGGAAAGAGAACAAGGAGACCAAAGAGGACATCCGGCATGCTGAGGTGGCGCCTCGTCATCTTCCAACCAATCAAATTGTTCCAAGTCAACATGTCTAGGTTCAATGAACCTAACTTATGCATGGAGTTGGTTTATATTTAGCAAGAAGGGCAAGTGTCCCAAAATGTAATTTTCTCATTGGTCGAGAGGTCGTTAATTATGACAAGCGCTAATTAGGGTTTTATTTTGTAATCTCGATCGTTGATTCAAAATCAATCTTGGCCATTGAATTTTAATCGGGGAGCCTATAAATTGAGCTCACCCCTCATTTGTAAAGGGTGAAGTGAGTAGTATGAGATTGTTGCGTTATGCCATTTCCGTTAATAAAAGCTCTTGTGCATGATTTGCTTTGAATCACTTTTATTTTCAAGTGGTGTGCAAGGTTTATATATTCTCCTTCAACACTTAGATTAAAAGTTAGATTAGAATTTTCATTTGAATGTTTGTTGGTGAATGAAAGATCTGATATTAGTGATTGATGAAATCTAGCTCATACTTTCTTTGGATAGATGATTTGTATCCAATGCGTAAAGTTAGCCTGAGCTCTTAAATTGTGGATGCTTAACTTCAGTTTGAATATTTATTACTTCAGACATGAAAATCATTATCACACCCTTTGAAGGTTGCACCCACTTTGTGTAGTTTTCCCAAGGAGGCGAAACAAAGTGTGGTTATTTCGTTTCATCCAATCATTGCCGTCTCTTGAGTTCTTAGGCATAAATTAGGCTCCTAAACCCTTATCCTTTTTTACATTTTTTGGAAATCTGAAAAACCCCAATGGAAAGAGCAATCAACATCAAAACAGTCTGAGTCCTTAGCTTGTGAATAAATTCTAACGTAAGTCCCTTTGTGATACCAGCATATCACAATGCCCACTGATCTTATCCACGTGTCATGACCTGACGAAAGAAACCTTGGAGTTGCTATATGATCTTCTTTGCAATCTTAGCATACACAACACATTTGTTCAAGAGAGGATAAAGTGTCCTTGGGCATTTTTTTTGTGTTTAGTGAGTATTAAAATGCACACCAATAGAATTGGCGCTAGAAGGAGGGTTGAACGTAGAAAGACTCATTTGCTCGGGACTAAAACAAAAAAAAAGAAGAATTCTTTGCTCCACCACTTTTGTATCGCCCATATGCCCGCCTCCTCCTGACGCACCAATAGAATTGGCGCTAGGAGGAGTGCAGAACAGAGAAATTCTTTTGCAGGAAAGGTTTGAACTGAGTGTTGTTGTATGCTCGCCTCCTCCTAACGCACCAACAAAATTGGCGCTAGAAGGAGGGCTGAGCATTAGGTTGTTTATTTTCACAAGTAGGGAAATTCAGCTGGATGGAACTAGTATGAAATTTGAAATGCCAAATCAAAGATATGTTAGATCTCTTTTATGTCAAAAAACCCAAAAAACTGAAAAGTTGGAAAAAATTCCAAAAAAAGATCAGAAATGGAAAATCAAGGAGATTCCTCAATGGGTGGCCGTCCATTCCATATGTCTTGCTCTCAAGACAGTCTCGTGGATATTGCTCAAATCCAAGAAAATTTGAATGCATAGCTGCATCCCAGGAATTTGTCTAAGTTTGCTTTGCCAGGAAGATGCCGAATTCATGAGACCTCCAAGCACGAAGAGATCAGTTGCTTGACATTTCTCTTAAGGATAGAGCTTGTTCTCCAAGGGAAAATTTTCTTTTGGGATGTTCCCAAGCCAGGAGTGTTGGATGTAGAACTTGATGATTATAGCATTCCAGAAGTTAGAAATGAGGCCTTCACGAGGTTCATACTTAGAATCCAATATCAAATAGAACTAGGTAATGTTCACTTGAAAGGTGTTTTGCTCCCTCGTTGGTGTCGGATTCACAACACACCTCATCCAAAGTTCACTTGCACATCATGTGAACAGGCCATCAACCATGCCAGATTTCACCTCGGATTACCAGAGTTACCATATGGATGCTTCAAGCATGAAGCATGGATTGAGTATGTCTAGCGAACATTTTTAGCACCAAATGAAGAATGTACCACAATGTCATCTAACAGCAGAGAGAATAAGTCACAACAGGATAATGTGATCGAGCTTAGGGATCAATTGGGTGAAGATATTCCAAGCATCGTAATGCCAGAGGAGGCCATTGGAGTAAAGATCAAGGAATTAATAGCATACATTCAGGCGAGAGAGGCAATCCGATATCAACACGTGGAATTGAGTGAAAATGAAGAACTACAAGTTGGAGAGGGTCCTCAAGTGGACGATGGGACACAAGAAAGGAGTGGTTCCAGTGCACTTCAAGAAGGAATAGTACTTGATGAAAAATTTCAATCATGCATAAACAAGATGGAAGAAATGATAGGCGGTTTGAGGCAAGATAATATGTTTGACGATCAATGGGCAACCAAGATGGAAGAAGAATATGAAATACATTTTGCGTCAGCGTTGGATCCAATGCTCACAATCATGGAAGAATTGCTTGATAAAATTGAAACAAATGGCACGCTACCTGATGAACAAGTAACTGTGACAGAGGCAGAGAATGGAGAACAATTCAGGTTGGGGCTTGATCCATTGTTTGGGATCCAAAAGGAGCCGGTGAATGAAATACTCCAAATTTCCAAATTCCCTTTTGAATCCAATCCCCGCCACACTCCACCTAGTTTGGAACGTGACGTTGATCTCCATGTTTCAGATGCAAGTGGTATGGCTCACCATCGACCTCGAGCTCTTGATGAAGCAATGGATGATGAGCAAGAATTCATGTTTGCGAATGAAGACCACCAGGTTGTATCTTTCCCTACTGTCAACTACAAGGAATATCATTTTGATTATGGAGATTTAGGAAAGATAACTTGTTTATGGATTAATCATGGTCCGGGTGAGTCGCCCCAGTTACTAATCTTTCTCGAAGTTTTTCTTGAATTTCAGGTTTGTCCTTTGAAAGAATATTTTTTTGAGTTTAAAGATAAGTTTGCAAAACTTCGCACTGTGACTGCTGCTTTGTTGTTCCTACACATCTTGAGAAATCATGCTAGGAGTTGTATATACTTAGGTCTTTTGACTGTTGTTCGCTTAAAATTTTTGTTTTTGTTTTGTTTTGTTTAGAATAGGTTTTTTTTTATGGTTTGCTTTAGATTAGTTGTTTTGCTTTCTTAATTTAGTTTGCTTGTCCGTTTTGTTTTTCTTTCAATAAAGGGGCTCCCATTTGTGAAGGGCGTTGTATCTTAAGAACTCTAGCGTCTGTGCTAAATTATGTTCAGTCCATTTCTTGGATATTATTTTATCAAGTACTTTTGAATCCAAGATTGTTCTTTTTCAACTTCATCATTTGGTTAAGGTTAGTACTTGACTGGAAAGGGAATCATCTATTGTATCTTGACACCGAGTCTTATAGTTACTATATCCCACACACTTAATGAATTCTCTAAGTCATTATGGTTTCCTAGGTGAATTCATGGCTAAACAAAAGGAAAATAATCAAAAGTCTTACTTCAGCGCCACTATAATGCTCAAGCCCATGTGAGCTTCATTGCTTACAAGACCAAGTGTGGAAATATGTGAAAAGGAAAGAATATCAAAATGAACGAGAAAACAAAAAAAAATGAAAGATCAAAAAACTTTGCTTCAGGTGTGCGGACATCTCTACAGGTGTACACTCAATAAAAAGAAAATAAATCGCCGGAAGTAGAGCAATCTCCGTGAGATTATAGAAGATAACCTCGTCGGGGCTATGGACGCTCGCTGGCAGCGAGGCTCTATCCAAGGATGCTTTTGGAGTTAAGACAAATTACACAAGAAAGCCATGATGGAACCAAAGAGACTTAGTGTTCTTATGAGATGGAAATGAACGCATTTGCACACACTCATAATTGAAGGATAAAAGGTCTTGATATAGTTTAGGATTCCTCTTTCCTTTTGAGTACTCCCCTTAGCCAACAAGTAAGTTGGCTAGAATTAATTTAAGATTCGGGGTTTAAAGAAAATTCTATCTTTGAAATGTTCAGGAACATTTATTCAGGTTGGTGCTAGATGTTGTGACCTATTTCACACATCGCCCCATTGCAAATGTGGACCCCCTTTTTTTTTGCTTTTTTGCTTTTTGCCTTGGCAGTGCAACTACTTATCACCATTTTATTTACAATGAGGAGTTAAGAGTTTTGTAGAAATCATCTAAGCCAAGTAGAGAATTCAAGCCCGTATCAGTGCCTAGATGTCATGGAAGGACTTAGAAGGTCCAGAAGGCGAGGATCGCTTGTGCTTTCGGTCATTTCTGACACTTCCTATTTTTTAGGGATTTTGCTTTTTGGCATTTTTAGGCCATTCTGGAGTTCCTATTTTTTAGCGATGCTTTTAGCTTTTTTCTATTTTTAGAAAGTTTCTATTTTTGGAAAGTTTCTAGTTTGGGAAAAGTTTCTATTTCGAGGTCCCACTGATCATGAAGTCAACACGCCTCCAGATTGAGAGAAATCAACATGAAAATCAAGGTAAAAGGTAAAAATTGATGAAAAATGACAAGTCTGAGAAGTTCGCCCATGAGAAGGAATGGCAGACATGGTCCCAAGTCCGCCCTTGCCTCTGGCAAGCCAAAGGCAGGCACTAGCAGGCCAAGCTCCAAGTCCGCCATGTTTGGAGAAGCCTCCAAGTCCGCCATGCCTTGGAAAGAGTTGAAGTCCGCCATGGAATGAGCATGCTCCAAGTCCGCCCTTGGAAGGAGAAGCTCCAAGTCCGCCCATGTCTTGACAAGGCATCAAGTCCGCCATTGGCAGAGAAGCTCCAAGTCCACCCTAGAGGAGAAGTGGCAAGGAAGAATGTCAAGTCCGCCCATGTCCAGGAGAGACTCAAGTCCGCCCTTGGACAAGTGAAAATCAAGTGCGCCCATGGCAAGGAAGAGCCTCAAGCCCGCCATAGGCAAGACAAGCACCAAGTCCGCCCAACTTTGGAAAAGGAGAAATCTTTCTAAGGCATTTGTCAAAATATGCCTAGAGAGAGAGGTGACCAAGCTAACATAAAGTTTGTCCCTCAGCATGAAGAAAATATTCTAAGGCATGGAGGAAAGCATGAATGACAAGGCAAGTGTGAAGTCTGCCCCTCTCAGCCTGAAGAAATTCCTAAGGCATGGACAAAATTACAAAATAGCAAAGAAGCCTCCAAGTCTGCCCAACCCAGAAGGAGAGAGAAAATTTGAAAATTTTGACTAAGTCAGATGTCTGGCTAAGTATAAAGTTTGCCTTCCAACAGGGCAGCATGTCCAAGCATTGGTGAAGTCTGCCACGAAGATGTCCAGCCACAGGATCAAGTACGCCTAGAGGAAAATGCATCTCGTCCGGCCAGCTTCAAAGTCCGCCCTTGGCTTGAAAATCTTGAAGTTATCCCCCCTTCCCAGCATGGTAAAAGTTTCTAAGGCATGGAAAAGGCGTGACTGGCAAGAAGACTCCAAAGTCCGCCCTCAAGCAAGATGGAAAATATCTAAGGCATGAAGTGCCTAGAGGAGAGATGTGAGATGGCAAAGAAGTTTCCAAGTTCGCCCACCGAAGAGAAATGGCATAGGCATCATGAAGTCCACCCATCATAAAAGTTGTGAAGAAGTTGGCAAAGTCCGCCTAGAGGAAGTAGGCACATTGTCCGGATCAAGGTCAAAGTCTGCCCAAAGAGAAGTACACATGGTCTAGCCAAAGATGAAGTCCGCCATGAAGATGTCCAGCCACAAGGTCAAGTACGCCCAGAGGAAAATGCATCTTGTCCGGCTAGCTTCAAAGTCCGCCTTGTCCAAGAGAAGATGAAGTCTGCCCCAAAGTAAGATGGGAATAGCATAAGGAAGACAAACTCAACTTTAGCAAATGATTTAAGTGGCGCAACAACTATGAAGTCCGCCGAGGAAAACTCATAAAATTGGCTAAGTGTTGATACCTTGGAGAATAAAATTTTAAAATTTGGTTAAGTGTCAAGAAAATTCCCTAAGCAATGAGAAACTCGGCCCAACATGGCAAACCAATCATGAAGTTTGCCAAGGCTAAATTGAAGATGTCCAAGACATAGCCAAGTTTGCCAGGGAGGAAGAGAAAGAATTGGCTTGCCAATGAGGAAGTCCGCTCAAGCATAAGAGAAAATTGGCATGACATGTGCCAAAGTCCGCCAAGGTTAGAAACAAACATGGTAAAATTTGCCAAGAGGAAGCAAAAAAATGGTTAAGTGTGGAATTTTCCTACAATAAAAGGATCAAATTTTGACTAAGTGTTGGAAAGAAAATAGGAAAAATGAAGAGGAATAAAGAGGAAATGAATAAAATTCTTGCCCAAGGATGGAGTCTTCCCTACTTAGCACAAGCCAAACTCAGAATTGAAGACAAATCCATAGGCAAAGTTCATTCGAGCATAAAGATGGCCAAAATGTTGGCTAAGCGTTGAATGGTCCACATGAAGGCGTTATAGAATGAAATTGAATAGCCAAAATTTGGCTAAGTATGGGAAATACTTCACAAAGAAAGTTCCAATTTCCTCCATTGTGGTGAAAGCACAGGAGAGTTCTTCTCCAAATTCAGGGCACTTGAAGGAATTTCAAAGCAATCAGGAAGGAAAATTTCAATAACGTCTCCAAGGGGAGACTTCCAAACTTCAAATGCAAGTGAGAAGAAGAAATCGAAATCTCAAAGGAAATCCAAGATCAAAGCCAGGAAGAAACAAGCACAAAGGACAAAGTCGTTGGCAAAGAAAGATATTTTAAGGCAAGTGCATGGAAAGAGAACAAGGAGACCAAGGAGGACATCCGACATGCTGAGGTGGTGCTTCGTCATCTTCCAACCAATCAAATTGTTCCAAGTCAACATGTCTAGGTTCAATGAACCTAACTTATGCATGGAGTTGGTTTATATTTAGCAAGAAGGGCAAGTGTCCCAAAATGTAATTTTCTCATTGGTCGAGAGGTAGTGACAAACCCTAATTAGGGTTTTATTTTGTAATCTCGACCGTTGATTCAAAATCAATCTTGGCCATTGAATTTTAATCGGGGAGCCTATAAATTGAGCTCGCCCCTCAATTGTAAAGGGTGAAGTGAGTAGTATGAGATTGTTGTGTTATGCCATTTCCGTTAATAAAAGCTCTTGTGCATGATTTGCTTTGAATCACTTTTATTTTCAAGTGGTGTGCAATGTTTACATGTTCTCCTTCAATACTTAGATTATAATTTTCATTTGAATGTTTGTTAGTGAGTGAAAGATCTGATATCGGTGATTGATGAAATCTAGCTCATACTTTCTTTGGATAGATGATTTGTATCCAATGCGTAAAGGTAGCCCGAGCTCTTAAATTGTGGATGCTTAACTTCAGTTTAAATATTTATTAGTTTAGACATGAAAATCATTATCACACCCTTTGAAGATTGCACCCACTTTGTGTAGTTGTCCCAAGGAGGCGAAACAAAGTGTGGTTATTTCGTTTCATCCAATCATTGCCGTCTCTTGAGTTCTTAGGCATAAATTAGGCTCCTAAACCGTTATCCTTTTTTACATTTTTTGGAAATCTAAAAAACCCCGATGGAAAGAGCAATCAACATCAAAACAGTCTAAGTCCTGAGTTTATGAATAAATTCTAACGTAAGTCCCTTTGTGATACCAGCATATCACAACACCCACTGATCTTATCCACGTGTCATGACCTAACAAAAGAAACCTTGGAATTGCTATATGATCTTCTTTGCAATCTTAGCATATGCAACAACTTTTTTCAAGAGAGGATAAAGTGTCCTTGGGCATTTTATTCTGTGTTCGGTGAGTATTAAAACGCACACCAACAGATGGTATACCGCTAGTGTGGAGAAACGAATTGTTTAAGCTCTCTTGTACCCACTGTCAAGTGGTGAATCCCCACTCTTGAGTGGATGCCTGCCGCAGCGGATGAATTGTTTATTTATAATTTCATTCCCCCCACTGTTTTAGTGGAAGTGTGGAAAATCTCTCATGGCTGGTTATCTGCCTGACTTCATTTGAGTTTTGTAATAAGTACTCCGCCATATGCTATCACCTCGCCTTCCAGGGATCTTGGTGAACATTCTTGGCATTGAGTTTCTTTCGATTGCATTCAATTTCAGTTATTGAGTTATTTAGATCCCAGGGATTCTTTGACCATATGCCCGCCCCTCCTCCCTCATCGGGTCTTAGGGCACAGTCTTGGTTAGAGTTACTATTCCGCATCATTTTGGTTTTGGAGCTAACCTTAACGGGTGCGTGTTGCATTATAATTGGTGTTAAAATCAAGAAAAATTGAGTGAGCATTTTACAGGATTGTATCTGTAGATGGTGAAGACTATGCCACTCTCAACTGCATGGTAAGCTCCTCTATTCGTGATTGTGACTCTTGAAGGGCCAACTGAGCGCTCTTCAATGAATCCATAGTCACCTCAAGCTCATGAGTGAGCTCCTCAACCTCCTCTTCCTTTCCCTTCAATGCATCATAACAGATGCAATCCCACTCGAGAAGATAATCTCTGTCTGCAAGTAGTTGTAGGTAATTTTGTTTTATTATTCCAATTGTTTCTTGAAGTGCATGAAACTCTGCAAAGGGAAGACCACTATCATAGTGCTCATCTGTCACGGGAGTACTCCAACCACAAGTAGCCAACATCTGACGAGCAACATCAAAATTCTCTATGGCTGTAGCAATCATTCTGTCATTAACCTTAAGTTGCCCTACCAAATGATGAGGACCCTGAAACTTATTGTTCCCACACAAATTCTCTGCACTATGATATGAGGCTGAATCATCATCGCTCATTATATGGTAGGCAGCATCATGTGTGCTATCAGCTTTGCACACAATATCATCAAAGGTACTGCTGCTATGTATCTCATAGGATGGCTCAAAAGACATTTTCGAAGCTGGTGTTTTGACAATATCTTCACACACTTCTTCTTCCATAGTAACTACATATCCATCCGAAGAACGATCCTGGGACTCATTGCCAATTAATGAATTTTCTGATTTGTTTCCTATGGTCTGATTTGAAAGATCAGACTTGTAATGGCATGATTCATCCTCACACAATGCATCAATAATACCCAAACCTTGAGTATTTGCCTTTGACAACTCCATAGAACCATCACCCTCATGTGAAATAGTTGTTGTCTCATGCTCATGCAAAAGAACCTCACTGCTCTCATGAAAATGAGAACTGTTATCAGTGCTGATAACTACTTTTTGAATGCTGTGAGTATCATTTTGGGGATCCACCATACTATTTTCATGTTGTAAAATTTCCTTATCAATGACCACTTCAGTTTTAACCCCATGTTCACCTGTGGGTTGAAAATCATTATTTGCTGACTTGTCACATTTTAAACCAAACTCATCGTAGAGACTTTTGGATACTTCACTTGTAGATACACCGAGTCTCTCATTTTTGCTTTGTGATGAAGTTTGTCTTGAAATGGAATCTTCATACCGCTGCAAGCTACGAGTTAATCTTTTTTTGTGAAAGCATAAGTTCTTGCTGGACATTGTTCAAGGTGCTCTCTACATTTGGCTGCTCGCATTTCTTTGATTTTCTTTTTTGCTTGCTATAATCCCTTT
>CM021109.1:184556203-184576069 GCA_007115665.2 Sequoiadendron giganteum | reverse complement strand
AAGACTTTGAGCTTTATAGTCATAAGTTGTGATTTTTCAAGTAATATCAAAGAGTTGGAATTTCAGACTTTGTGTTGAAGCCCTACTTTGCATCTTTCGTGTTCTTATGTCATTTTGGAGCATTACTTTGTGACTACGTGGAGATTGTGGAATATTGCTGAAGAGAGTTTCAATTGAAATATCTGCAGACTTTGTGTTGTAAATGTTAAAGATTGAATTCGTAGTTAGTATTTAGAAATTGAGAAGAATTGCAAGACTTTGTGCTCGTGGTAGTTCTCATTTAAAGTAGTTAATAGGTACATCGTAGTTGCAGACTTTGTGTTGTCCTATGCTGTATATTATCATTAGGTAATCATTCTAAAAGGGTAGATAGGATTTCAGGTCTTCATGACTTTGCGCTTGTTGGTTGTTTTCCCGTCCCGGAGGAAGTGACGGAAGTCTTTGTGCTTTCAGGAAACTTTATTTCCTCTTTCTCGGTTTCATTGCATGGCTGCTGTAATTAGTTTTCTTAACGTTTTCTATTGCTTTTCTGCGAAAAGAAAAGAATATAATCTTTCCTGAAGAAAGAGGAACGATTGCTGTCCTACCCATATTAGTTTTAGGTAGTTAAAGGGGGAGCCTTCCCTTAATTAGGAGAGTTTTATCTCACGTGTTGTGGTTGAAACCACAATTTTGTATGCTTTCCCAAGTATACAAAATTTTCAACCAACAAGTCCTAACCCTAAAAGGCTAAGGAAGTATACATCTTCTTGTAGAATTTTGATTTTTAAATCTTGTTTCTTGAGCCAGGACTCTTATAGTTGAAGTCATGATGACTTTGGCAGATGTTGTTTCATATTTGAGAAGTGCAACAACCAAAGTAATTTCTTGTCAATGTGAACAATTATTATCCTAGCATCTTTCTACACCTTTGCTATACTCATTGAGCTATTAGTTATTTTTCATGCATTGCCAAGAAGTTTGTGCAGTGTTTTTCATAGAAATTTGCAGTATCTACTCATACCTTATTAGTCTTTCATTCCTGCTACTCCATTCTAGTCCCTATTCCATTTGAATTCTGGAAATTCTATCATCTCCACCTATTGGTATTACTATTTCTTATTAGCCATTTCTGGTTGTAAAGTGTTTGGCCTCCTGAACTTAGATTTGATTGCCTCCATTGCTTTATGCTGGTTTTCAGATTAAGCAGCCATTTGTTGCTACATGTCAAGGAAATCATGTCTCAAAGGTCTCATCATAGATTACATACTCTCCGATTACTCTCCGAGTAGCCAAGTAATCTCCAAAAACTTTGCATGCCGAATAATTTCTGCTTTTACTCTCCGGCAGTATGCAGATAGATTTTCTCCCGTTAAATTATTGAGTAATCGCCAGTATCTCACAAAAAACCCACAAACTTGGCAAGTTTATGTGTATAAATATGTTTGTGTGTGTATATGCATGCAAACTTGGCATCCTGTGTATGTTTATAGTTATGTATGTGTGTACAGTGCAGTCCTGAGTATACACATACATCAATATCCACACACATTTGCTGAGTATTTCCCGAGTTTTCCCCGAGTCAAAATTTTTGGGCTTGCCGAGTACTCTCCAATTCCGAGTATGTAAACTATGGGTCTCATACCTTTGTTAAAATTTCCTTTACACAGATTTATGGAGATTCACGTGCTCACTCTCAAAATATAATGCCATTTGGTTTTAGTAAAGAAAAAATTGAGGAACTCAGATTTGATATCACTATAACAAGATTGGTCTTCAATACCAAAAACTACATCACAAAAAAAATTTGGTTACAAATATATCTATTGTGCATAACCAGTTCCTTAATGCAGACCTTGAGAAAATGAAACTGATCAGCTACCTGTTGTCTTTGTTGAATCAAATCTGCAGCATGGAAACTTTCAAGAGTTGGTGATAGACTCCACATCAAAGCCTCTATATATTTTGTTCTTGCTTTTACATGGGGCTTTTCATCTCTTGTCATGTCTCTTCATCATTGACTGATATCTATTCCCCACCTTAGTGCATGATCTGAAAACTCCCATTTATGATCCCTACAAGATCATGAACAAGAGACAACAAACATAGGTGAACAAAACAGTTTTGAAACATGACCATGGATTGAGGAAACGACAAGATTTTAGTTGGAAATTTGATACATTACAAAAAAAATTGTATGGATACAACAATCAGCTTTCCCTCTGAGGACCAAGGCGTATACTTCCAGCATAGGAGTTCAGAATCTCTGATTTTACTGTAGACCAGGCTTTATCAATTGGGTAGTAGAGTTAGACTATTCTTAAATCACCTAAACTATGAAGACAATAGGACATCACATCACAAAAGGGGAAATAATACTACATAACAGTCTCACAAATTGAGAAGTACAATACAATATAACATGTAAAACAAAAACACTCTTTTACAAGAATGAACAAAGGGAAACAAAATGGGTTACACAAAACAATTTACAGGTTGGGAAAGACAACAACTTCTCCTTGAGAGCTAAGATTTCAATGGTGATAGCACACATCTTTGCAAATGATGTGAACAATCAATTGCAAAGAAAGACTCAAAGAAAGTAAACCCTAGCAGCATTTCATCAATGTATAGTAATTCAAGACAGTACTCCATCTCTATAATGTCCCTTTCTAGGTTTACCATAATTCTTGCCCTGATTTTCTAAAGATATCCTTTATGATGGTTTAGTGTTCAAACTATGTTCTTTTTCTCCTTTTCCTGATCAAACATAAGATAAAAACATTCATAAATTTATTCATTTTTATATCAAATAATCACAATTACTTATAAGGCTCAATAATTGTTGCAAGCATCTTTATTGTATAATCGTATTATATATATATATGTAATTACATACAATAATGTCAATGGAGCAAACGTATCAGCAATGTTATAAGATAACTAGTAGCATGCATGATTTATTATTCCCAATGCCATCAATAAAAATTATTTAAATCCATAATGTATTTATCAACACCATTATTCAAATGTACAAACACTTATCTAACTTATTATTTAAATTCATAAAAACACTTATCTCCGATATCCCTATTTCTCCAAGCTACCATTTTGTAGAACCTCTTTATTTCCAGCCAGCCATGCCTTTAATTATTCTTTATTCATATTCTAACACTATTCTTGTGGCAACAGCAATTCATATCTCATATTTTATTTACTTATTTTCTTTTACTCTATTCTGAATGCATATTTTATTATACTTGCTGATCCTTTCTAAATCAGACTTCATACCCCTTTCGTTCTACTTTTCCCATCCTATTCTCCATTTCCTTCCCGCTCCCTTTCGATTCAACTTCCCTTGACCTTTATATCCTTCTTTTACCGTTTCATGAAGGGACGCATCTTTTAGAATAATCAACCTTTTATAAGATCGTGCCCCTTTGTTAAGAGCCTTACCTTAATAGAGTTTGATCGCTGCATTTGTTAATTGTCCCTATTAGGAGTTGACTTTGGTGTTATTTACCTTTCTTTTATTTAGTATTATTTATATGTTGTATTTTATATTTTACTTATCTCTCTTTTATTTAATATGTTAGTTATTATTTCTTTTATGGTTTATGAAATCATATGAGTTATTATATTTATGATGTTTTTAGACTACACTTTGTAATTTTTGTGTTATTTTATATTTATCATTTTATGTTTATTATTTTATATTTATGTCTCTTTAAAATAATTATAATTTTATATATTAACTTTATACATATATTAAATTTTCTTTCTTAATATGTTTATTCTCAAATTAGTATTATATATATATATATATATTTATAGTATCATATTATTATAATAATGTTAAATTGTTAACATATATTTATATATGTATTTTTTCATATTTGTATTATTATTTATTTATTTATCAATTTATCTGTGTTTCAGATCTCGGGACATGACAATCCGCCCCACCCAAGATTGCTTGTCCTCAAGCAATCACAATTATAAACATCTTTTCACATTAGGAGTTACGTCCCTTCACACCTCCTCACTATTCTTGAGGGCCTAAATTAAGTTAACTAAGGTTGTATTCTTAATTGGATTCTCCCGTTGTATCACAAAATTGAGGGAGTAACAAATAGTCACACCCCTTTATTATTGCATTTGGATAGTAATTCAGTTTTAGATAAGTTAATTTGTTAGTCCCTCCCAACCCCCAAACAGTTCATAACTTTTAAGCAAAAAGTAAACACAACGATGAACCCCATATATGAATCAAAAATTAAAGCAGACAACCAAGTAGCTCAACCAGGCAAACAAGTAGCTCAAGCAAGCAATCAAGTAGCTCAACCAGGCAAACAAGTAGCTCAACCAGGCAATCAAGTAGCTCAAGCAAGCAACCAGCTCAAGCACACAACCAAATAGCTCAAGCAAGTAAACAAGTAGCTCAAGCAAGCAAGCAAGTAGTTCAAGCAAGTAGACAAGCAGGTAGCTCAAGTATGTAAGAAACTAGCTCAAGTAGACAAGCAAGTAGCTCAAGCACGCAAGCAACTAGCTCAAGCAAGTAGGCAACCAACTCAAGCAAGTAAGCAAGTAGCTCAAGCACACAACTAAGTAGCTCAAGCAAGTAGGCAACTAGCTCAAGTAGACAAGCAGGTAGCTCAAGTATGTAAGAAACTAGCTCAAGTAGACAAGCAGGTAGCTCAAGTATGTAAGAAACTAGCTCAAGTAGACAAGCAGGTAGCTCAAGTATGTAAGAAACTAGCTCAAGTAGACAAGCAGGTAGCTCAAGCACGCAAGCAACTAGCTCAAGCACGCAAGCAACTAGCTCAAGCAAGTAGGCAACCAACTCAAGCAAGTAAGCAAGTAACTCAAGCAGGTAGCTCAAGCACGCAAGCAACTAGCTCAAGCAAGTAGGCAACCAACTCTAGCAAGTAAGCAAGTAGCTCAAGCATGCAACCAAGTAGCTCAAGCAAGTAGGCAAGTAGCTCTAGCACACAAGCAAGTAGCTCAAGCGCGCAAGCAACCAGCTCAAGCAAGTAAGCAACTAACTCAAGCAAGTAGACAACTAGCTCAAACAACTTGACAAACAACATTTTTAACATTTATGTAGTTTTTAAGCATAAAGTAGTCATAAACATAAAGACAAGTTCCAATTACATAGTGATTGGCTCTAATATTCATCACATACACAATGGCTGACACACACATGTCCCTAATGCATCTCCTATCCGTGGAGGGTTCAACCATAAGAGAGTATAGGAAATCATGACTTGATGGGGAGCCTTGGATCCATCATGCCAACTCTTTCCCTTCCTCTTATGATTTAGCCTTTTGGGTTTTCTTAGTTCCCTCCCTTATAGAAAAATTTCTCCATTATCGGTCGCAATAACCGCCATCAGTCGCAATGATCACCATCGGTCGTAATGACCGCCATCATCGGACGCAATGTCCGCCATCGGACGCGATGTCTGCCATCAATTGCAATGACTGCCATTATCGGACACAATGTCCGCCATCAGTCGCAATGACTGCCATTATCGAACACAATGTCCGCCATCAGTCGCAATGATTGCCATTATCGGATGCAATGTCGCCATCAGTCACAATGACTGCCATTATCAGACGCAATGTCCGCCATCGGACGCAATGTCCACCATCAGTCGCAATGTCCGCCATTATCGGACGCAATGTCTAACATCGGTCATAATGACCGCCATTATATGACACTTGGTGCCTCAACTCCTCTAGACCCAAAGGCAGTACCCTCGGATACCCTAGAGGCAAGTACCCCCTTGGCCCAAGTGGGCTCATCTTGTCCCCTCCTGGGTGGCATATCTAGAAGAGGTCTTCATTGTCTTGTTGGCTCAACTCCTCTAGACCCAAAGGCAGTACCCTCAGATACCTCAGAGGCAAGTACCCCCCTGGCCCAAGTGGGCTCATCTTGTCCCCTCCTGGGTGGCATATCTAGAAGAGGTCTTCATTGCTATCTCCCTTTGCAATACTCTTGTAAGGTCCTTTTGACTGCATTGGTGCCCTGGTTCTCATATAATTCTTTTTCCCACTTGTCATAGGTTGTTGCTTCTTCAAATGTTTGCAAATGTTTTGAAATTCAGATTATTGTGTACGACTGTGAGGAGTAACCGAAGTCTTGTATCCTCTTGTTTGACCTTTCTTCCACAAGATGGCAGGATTATGCTCTGATACCACTGTAATGTCCCTTTCTAGGTTTACCATAATTCTTGCCCTGATTTTCTAAAGATATCCTTTATGATGGTTTAGTGTTCAAACTATGTTCTTTTTCTCCTTTTCCTGATCAAACATAAGATAAAAACATTCATAAATTTATTCATTTTTATATCAAATAATCACAATTACTTATAAGGCTCAATAATTGTTGCAAGCATTTTTATTGTATAATCGTATTATATATATAATTACATCATACAATAATGTCAATGGAGCAAACGTATCAGCAATGTTATAAGATAACTAGTAGCATGCATGATTTATTATTCTCAATGACATCAATAAAAATTATTTAAATCCATAATGTATTTATCAACACCATTATTCAAATGTACAAACACTTATCTAACTTATTATTTAAATTCATAAAAACACTTATCTCCGATATCCCTATTTCTCCAAGCTACCATTTTGTAGAACCTCTTTATTTCCAGCCAGCCATGCCTTTAATTATTCTTTATTCATATTCTAACACTATTCTTGTGGCAACAGCAATTCATATCTCATATTTTATTTACTTATTTTCTTTTACTCTATTCTGAATGCATTTTTATTATACTTGCTGATCCTTTCTAAATCAGACTTCATACCCCTTTCGTTCTACTTTTCCCATCCTATTCTCCATTTCCTTCCCGCTCCCTTTCGATTCAACTTCCCTTGACCTTTATATCCTTCTTTTACCGTTTCATGAAGGGATGCATCTTTTAGAATAATCAACCTTTTATAAGATCGTTCCCCTTTGTTAAGAGCCTTACCTTAATAGAGTTTGATCGCTGCATTTGTTAATTGTCCCTATTAGGAGTTGACTTTGGTGTTATTTACCTTTCTTTTATTTAGTATTATTTATATGTTATATTTTATATTTTACTTATCTCTCTTTTATTTGATATGTTAGATATTATTTCTTTTATGGTTTATGAAATCATATAAGTTATTATATTTATGATGTTTTTAGACTACACTTTGTAATTTTTGTGTTATTTTATATTTATCATTTTATGTTTATTATTTTATATTTATGTCTCTTTAAAATAATTATAATTTTATATATTAACTTTATACATATATTAAATTTTCTTATTTAATATGTTTATTCTCAAATTAGTATTATATATATATATATATATATAGTATCATATTATTATAATAATGTTAAATTGTTAACATATATTTATATATGTATTTTTTCATATTTGTATTATTATTTATTTATTTATTAATTTATCTGTGTTTCAGATCTCGGGACATGACAATCTCATTGAAATTCTCATCTGAAAGTAGCTTGAGTTGTTGAAGAAAGGACTCAAAATCCTATATTTGACTTCCCAAGTTTGGAATTGTTGGCTAGAAACCTTGTTGTAACATCAACAATTGCATACTCTTGCAATTTCACGCTACATTTTGTGCTTGCTTTGGTGTCCATTCCCTTAGTATCTCTCTAGGCTCATTTTAGGCCTTGCATTAGTCTTTCTCCTTCACGAGGTGCTTAGGTCTTGTTTTTTGTGGTCCCTTTTTTTTCAATTTTATATCAACTTTGTGTTAGCCATGTGTTTTTCTAGTTTCTCACCGTTTTTTAGCTGAAATTGTTCGGACACTAGCACGATGAGCATTGGTGTCCCGCAATAGTTTCTCATTTGGTGGCCATTTCTAAGCATTTTTCCACTTGTAATATTCCCAAGTCAATAGAATTCACTCAAGTCAAATCCAAATGGCTCATCAACCTCTTCCTCTTGCCTCTCATTTTTGAATCAATCTTTTCACTTTGGGGAGGATCTAGGTTCTCTATTGCAACTTTCTTACACTTTCAAGCTTTACCAGCACTCTTTATAGCTCTTTACAACATTTTACTTGAAGCTTTCTTGCTCTCTTTGGCTTCCTCAAGCCCTTGCAGGTGATACTATTATGGTTGTTATTTATTTTCATTGTTATTGTAGCATTCCTTTCTTGTTGTGCCTCTGGGCACCTTGGGATATCCACATCCTATAATCCTTCATTTTAGTTATTGTTCTGATTTTTAGATGCAATTAGATTAAGAACATACACCACTATTCAATCTCTTTATCTTGGCTGTTGTGGAGGTAGAAATAGCAAAGCAAGGGTTTGACCTAAAGGCAAACCCCCAAACAGCCCCAAACTTTTTTCCCTTTTCCTTGTCTTTGCAGTAACTTGAGAGCACTCGACCACAAAAAGGTTTGCAAGTGTTTTCTTGTTTGTAAATTCCTTCCTATTCTTCATTTAAATCATGTAAATCTTGTTGTTTAGTTTATTTCTCTATATTTTAATTATCTAGTATTTGTTGCCACGTTTCCTTTTCTGGTTTTGCGAACCAAGTGAGCACTTCAGTTGGATTTATACATTTTTTGGAAGTTTCTCGATATTTTGATCATACGAACGATAAGGCAATGCACAAACATCTGCACAATACACTATCATACTACACACTGAACTTCTCCATTTGGTTCCAAGTTCTTTCCTTCCCCCTTTTTCTGATTTTGTAATAATAATTTGACAATTATTATTCTATTTTCCAATAAATAGCAATTTCTGGGATTATCCATTTAATTTGTTAAGCATTAGTCAATCTTAATGTGAAAGTAGGAAAATCATTTAGCTAATACACTTTAGCTAAATCAGAATTTTTCCTCTCTTACACTTGTGTTAATGTTACTTCTTCAATTTCAGCATTTCCTTGAGCATTTTCATCAGTTGAATCTTGATCCAACAAACTATCAAGGTTTGAATCTTCAAACACTATTATCAAAGTGCAAATGTTGTAATATATCAATCTTTGGCAACAAACTTTGCCATCCATTGTCTTTTGACACAAAAACAAGAGTAGAAAAATTATCTTCTGATTTGTGTTTCCTCTTCCTTGATATTTTGAAGAAAAATATCCACGTCTATTATCAAATTTTTTAGCTCTTTTGAACATGCCCCCTAGAACTGAAACTCCTTATCATTACTACTCCTAGAATCTTTAAAACTTGAAGCTGTAACCTCCTTAAGCTTTGTTTCCTTACCATTTTCTTGATATTCTTCTACTGTAATAAAAAAAATTGGCATAGGTTCATTGATAACCACTGAATACTCGACATCGGCTTCTTCATGACATGTATCGGATCTATCGAAAACAAAGATGAAGATGAGTCAAACTTCAAAAGAAAACTCACCATGCGCTCCATTCTAGACCTAGTCTCAAGGTATTACAAAAAATTGTCAAGGTCTAGTAACAAAACCTCCACATAGACTTCTAATTTGATAATTGCATCTAGAGCTAAATTATCTTCAAAAAGAAGAAATTGATCTTTATCTAATTGTGATTCTTTATTCACATCACCATCCTCTAGTAGCAAATTCTTTGTCTCTTCAACAAAGATTGCCTAAACAATTTGAATGATATGACCTTCAAATACATTTGGTGTAGATTTCTCAAACAACCCTTCAAATGAAGAAACAAAATAATTCAATTCATTGTCTTCTCTTTTTCTTGCTCAACAATTGGAATTGGAACATAACTTTGCTCTTCAAATGCTAACTTGACCCCATCCTCCTCAAAGAATATAAGGCATAATTGAATAACATTAGGCTCTTCTTCTATCAACAATCCCTCCTAAACCTCAAAGAATTTGAGCACACACAATAGGCAAAATTTATGCTTCATGTGGATATTGTTATTTTGTTTCTATTTCTTGATTATATGAACACATGACACCATTCAATTTATGATAATGCAAATGATTTCTTACCTTATCAAGTTTGTATTAGGTATACCCCATCAAAAAGTTGGTGTCAAGCTCATCTAAGAGGTGTTGAGGATCACCCAAAGGCCCTTGGTTTTTATTTGAAGCTACAAAACCTATGTCAGCCTTAACATTTCAAGACAACTTCATCCATCGTGTTGATCTATTCCGTAAAACTAGTATGTATGTGAAGAAAAAGAAGCTTCTACAACTAGCTTGTTGGAGTAGATAAATGAGATCTATCACTGATATAATTGATGAAAGAGCTGTTTGTTTTCAAAGAAGGTGGATATTGCAGAAGAGATTGAATGTTTGAGGGAGGTTCTTTCTTCATACTTGCCACATCACTTACTACTCTTTGCTATAAAAGGTAATTTAATCTTTGTACTAGTGGCTTAATTGAATCTCTCTAACTTCTATGTGAAGTGATCATATGATCCTTTAACTCGAATTCATATTCTTGAGCATCATTCTGAATGAAAACACACACTTATACTGAGAGGGAGGGTGAATCAATATAGATCAAACTTTTCTTTTCTCAACTTAAACAATCACAACAATATTACTTCAAACCTTAATTATCCATAGCAGTACCATATATGCAAGATCTAGCAATTAAGAACACACATAAGAGACACAATTTTATATGGAAACCCTTACAGGAGAAAACCACAGCAAAATATTGCTTTTATAAATCTTCTTACAATTTTGTAGGCACCAACCCACTAGAGACTCCAATCCCCACCACTAAGCACCAACCCAGCAAGAGACACCAATCTCTTCTAATAAGAGGCATCAACCTCTCGATCTCCTCAATTAGGAGGCTCCAACCTCCAAGTGAATAATATGATAATTTGTTTGCAACTTACTCTTAGATCTGCCCTTAACAACTGCTCACAAATCTGCAAACACTCACTCATAAATCTGCACTATAGTCTTTAAAATTTCTGCTCATAGAAACGCCATGATCTTGCTTTTATTTCTCTCACGAATTGATGCTAAATACCTCTCATAAATCTGTTCACATATCTTTCATAAATCTGCTCAAATATCTTTCTATTTCTGCTCTTCGTATGAATAATATTCCTTGAATTGATTGATTTTAAACCCTTTCATTGTCCTCTATTTATACTTGCCAATCATGCCTCTTCACCCAAGAGGGGTGACTCTCCAAGGGGGTCAACCCACTTAGCAAAAATAATATTTATTTATTTTTTATTGACTTCCCAAGTTCGAGTGCACCTCTCTAGGGGGTTGGCCCAACAAAATTAATTTATTTTTAATTTAATTTCAGCAACATGGGGTGGCACCATAAGGAGGGTCGGCCTCATGAATAATTAAACATTTAATTTTATTTTCATTTATTTATAATTCAATACTCCAAAGGGGGGCGACCAATATAAGAGTAAGTTAATTTTATTTGGGGCCACCAATATCACCAAAACGTCTTTGACATCAATGACAATATTTTTCCAACAATCTCCCCCTTTGTCATTGATGGCAACCCTGTAAAGAAATAATCTTGAAATGCAACAGGACCATACTTCTTCCCCTAACGGAAATGCTCCCCTTGACAAACATGCTCCCCCTTACTCTACTTCTCCCCCTTTGACATCAATGGCAAAGGCATCCCCAGGCTGAAAGATAAGACAATGAATAGCTCCCCCTGAACACATGCTTCTTTTGAAGAACTTAGTGACTAGATGAGAGTGATATCACACCCAATTTCTCCCTCAGGTACTCAAAACTCTCTTTTGGAAGTGGCTTTGTGAAGATGTCCACAAGCTATTCCTTTGTAGCAACATACTCCAACTTCACCTATTGATCAACCACCTACTCACTTAAGAAATGATATTGATCGAAATATGCTTCGTCCTAAAGTGTATCATCGGGTTCTTCAAGATATTAATTGCACTTGTATTATCACAAAATATGGAAATGGGATGCTCATACTCAACCTTAATGTCCTTCAAGGTTTGCATCATCCAAAGGACTTGAGTGCAACAAGAAGTTGTTGCAATATACTCCACTTCTACTATGGGCAGTGAAATTGATGTTTGTTTCTTGCTTAGCCATGATACAAGACTATTGCCAAGAAAGAATGCACCTCCACTTGTGCTTTTTCAATCATCAATATTGCCAGCCCAATCCGCATTCGTGTATGCTGTGAGGGTGAAATCTTCACCTCTTCGATACCACAACACAAAATCCATAGTCCACTTCAGATATTTGAAAATTCTCTTTACTTGCACATGAGTTTCCTTTGGTGTTCCCTGAAACCATGCCACCAAACCAACTACTTGCATAATATCAGGTCTTGCCACTATCACATATAATAAACTTCCAATCATGGACCTGTATAGAGTTTGGTTTGCCTCAAAAGATTCATCATCCTTGCTTAACTTGCATCCTATAACCATATTTGTGCTCACTGGATTGTAGTCCTCCATCCTAAATTTCTTCAACATCTCCTTAATATACTTGGTTTGTGATATAAATATCCCCTTGTCAGATTGGGAAATTTGCAACCCAAGGAAGGACAATTCACCAAGCATTGACATCTTGAACCCCTTTTGCATGTTCATGGCAAACTCTTGGCACATCTTGTCACTGCTACCTCCAAAAATGATATCATCCACATAGACCACAACAATCAATAGGTCATCTCCTTCATCCTTGATATATAGATTGATATCTGCAATACCTCTTCTAAAACCTTGTTGTTGTAGATACTTGTCTAGTCTTGAGTACCATGCCCTGGGGCCTTGTTTCAGCCCATAAAGCGCCTTCTTTAGCTTGTAAATATAGTCTTGATTTTTTGTTAGAATGAATCTATAATGTTCCCTTCTTAGCACTAGTCCTTTTTGTGACTGTTAGCCTATTTCGGAGGCCCGTAGGCTAGTCGAAGGCAGTTCTAGGGTTTCCTATCTTCCTGGAGGTATCTTTCTGGCTTTTTCAAGGGTTGGTTGCAGGAGTTTGCCAATATGTTTTTTTGGTCTTTCTGGGTTTTCAGAGAGCTTTGGTGAGCAATTACATGCATTTTTATCGGTGCCTATATTTGGACTTACTATTTTTAGTAAGTTACAACAGCTACCCAAAATGTGCTCAAATGGTGTTTGGAGTCACTTACTAATTTTAACAATATGCTATTTTTGGTAAGTGTTATTTCTGGCAGTGTGGTTTGGCAACAGTTCAACACTAAATTACTATTTCTGGCAGTGTGGTTTGGTAGCAGTTTAGCACTCAATTACTATTTCTGGCAGTGTGGCAATGCAATTTTGGCAGTGGCTTCTCCAACATTCTTGGAGTTCAAAATGGAAAGAGTAATAACTTAAGTTGTGTTATATTTTAATGTTGTTTTTTGGACCCCATACCTAGGCAACATAACTTAAGTTGTTTTTAAAAGATGGACTCATGAGTTGGATGTCCTATTTGGAGACCTTCCAAATTTTAAATGATAAATTGATGTTGTGATAAAGTGGACGCCTAGAATGACAAGTCAAAGAGTTTTTAAATGAATATTATATTATCCCAGGAAGTTGGCATCCCTTTTTGGAGGGAATTTGGGTTTTGAACTTCTAAGTCTTGGGCCAATAAATAAGCCTCTCTCCCTCTCATTTTGGGAATGCAATTTTATGATAACGAAGTGCTGCCGAATTGGCTTCAAACTCTTGGGCTTTGAGGACGATACCCCTCCAAGCTTACTTCAATTTTGAGTTTGCAAGATAGCTCCTAGTTGAACAGTGGATGAATCTTCATTCAAAGGATTGCAGTTGAGCAAAAAATGGTGATGGCTTCCTTTATATTTGTTCTTTTTGGTTTTGATGTGTTCTAGCTCATTTTGGTGTGTGTGTGTGTTCGTTCACTTTTTGGAACTCATTTTGGAGTGCTTTTATCAGTTTTCTTTTTGCTGGTTTGTGAAGGGCTGAAGTACGTTTTTGCTCATACTAAAGTAGAGAGTTAAGATAATTTTGTGGGTACCTTTTCTATGGCTCTCTCACACTTGGGCAACCCTATGCTCAAGATTTGTGTAAAATACTCACTCAATTTTTTCCCTTAATTTCAATATTAATTACAATGCAACACGCACCCATTAAGGTTAGCTTCAAAACCAAAACGATGCGGAATAGTAACCCTAACCAAGAATGTGCCCTAAGACCCGATGAGGGAGTAGGGGCGAGCATATGGTCAGAGGATCCCTAGGATCTAAATAACTCAATAACTATAATTGATTACAACTGAAAGAAACTCAACGCCAAGAATGCACACACAATCCCAAAGAAGGAGAGCTGTTGTCATATGGCGGAGAAAACTAAGCAATAACTGAAATGAAGTTACAAATGAATGGAACTAGGTGGTGAACCAGCCATGAAGCAAATTTCACACTACCACTTATTCAATGGGGGGAAAACATCAAAATACAAAGAAATTCATCCATGAAGCGGGCATCCACTTAACAGTGGGGATTTGCCACTCAATGGTGGGTGAAAGATGAAATACAATGAACAATTTTCTCCACACTAGCGGTAAACCATCCAGGGGTACAAATATGAGAATTAAACATGAATAAATTGCAGCAAGGAAATGACTGAAACAGTACTACTGTTTTCAGTCTTACAATAAATATAACAACTGCAAATCACAAGAGGTTTATGATAACTTCAAAGCACAATGAAAATAGATGATCTCCCTCTCAAGAATCCCTCATTTATTGAAGATTAAAGCCAAAATCTGATACTGATATAATTCTGATATAAAACCAGCAAACTAAAACTTTCAAACCAGCAAATAATCAACTCACCAAATTAAACAAAACTCTTACCACACTTAGCAAACTTCAACCAAATTGAAAGATCACTACTTTTGAGGTTGGGCGACCTTGAAGACATCAATTTCCAAACACCAAATTCCTCTAAACTCCCTGCACATTTTCCAAGACAAAGAAAGCATGGTACGGCCTTTTGAGAGGGTCGACCTCCTTAATAAAATCATTATTTTCACCAAAAAATCTGTCCTTGCACCAGAAGAGGCGCCACCAACATATGGATTGAAAGGTCAAATACCCACGTGCAAAATAAATTTATCCTTGGAGCTGTATACAATTTCGCCTGGCAGCCATGAAATAACCAGCAAGCATAAAATCTGATAAAATCATCAATTCACTAACAATGAAGCTCAATATGTACTTCTGGATGAAGCACATTCTCAATCTACCATCTAGAAAACCATAGTTTCAGGCCCGAAGAATGGAATAGAATTGCTAAGCTCTCCCTTAGCCAGATTCTGAAATCAATTCAGCAGCATAACTTTACCATAATTTCCAAAAGAACCCCAATGAGAGAGCAAAGGCCTTCTTTTATAAGTTTTGAGGCGACCCTTCAGCTTCTCCATAAAAAACTCCCTTTCTTGCTCTTGAAAATATTTCAATTTTTAAAATATTTCTTCCCTCTTATTTTGGCATCCAAACTTTAGGGAGTTAATAAACTTTTAATAAAATAATAACCATCTTCAAAGTGGCGTCCCATCCTTAAAATAATTAGCTGACTTTAGAAACATTAAGAAAAAAAATTAATTAATTAAATGCACCTCAGAAAGCCAAATTAGGGAAAACTCAACTACTCCGCTCAAAGTGAAAAGCTTACTGTGCTACTGCCGACTGGAGTCCTGCTAAATATAGAACTTACTAAAAATAGTAAATTCTAAAAAGTTGCTCCGTTCATTTTGCATGTCATACCATTGTGAAGCTCTTAGAAAACCCAGAAAGAATCTGCACTCCAAATCTCGAAACTCCAATGTGCTGGCTAAAAATAGCAAGTTTTGGAAAAGGTTGTCTGATGGAGATACATGTCACACCATTCTAAAGCTCTCCAAAAACCCAGAAAACATCACCGGACATGCATCAGAAACTCATACATGCAAACCCTCAAAACTGCTCCAGAATCCCAATAGCATAGGAAACCCTAATTTTACCTCTGACAAGCCTATGGGCTTCCGGAAATAGGCTATCAGGCATTGAAGGGCGAAAGGCAAAAATGGGGACATTACAATTTGGTTATTTTTAGCAAAGTATCCGATTTTTGAAACAAGGTCGACCTTCCTAGGGAGGTTGTACCATTGCCAATGGTGCCTTGGGATTCGTGCCTAAGTCTCGTTGTCAGTTTCAAGGTGTTTATCAGTTGGAGATTGGACACCTAGGCTTGCTTCATCCTTTGCAACAGATATGGGGTCATTTCATTGAGCAGTTGGAGAGATATGAGCATTTGATGGGGTGCTGGTTGGTGTACCAAGTTCGCTGTCCAGAAAATCAGATTGTTGTCATAACATATCAGACCTGATATATTCTCGGTACTTGCTTGTTTTATGATGCCTAACTGATTATATGTTGCAGGGATTGATCTATATTGTAATAGGATTTCATTTTGAGTAGTACTTATCATTTTATCATGTATCTGATGGTCATTGTAACGCTGATATGGTAGTACCAATCAGTTATTTACATTCAGTTATTTTGTACTGCACTCCCACTGAATAAGTGGTTGAGTTTTCTTTCATTTCTTGTTGCCCACTGAAAAGTGGAAGTGGTTGGCTATGCCGCCAAGTGTTTTACATTGCTTTAATTTTATGTAGCCCGTTGAAAAGTGGAAGTGGTTAGCTTTGCCACCAAGTACTTACTTTCTTTATTGGTTGGCTTGCCGCCAATAGTTTACTTGTTACTTCCAGCATTGTTATTATATTCAAATCCCCCTACACCGTATGCTCTCACCTTGCCCACTTTGGGATCTGGGTGATCAAAAAGTGAAAGGTTGCTTCCAGTTTTCTTATCATTACATTTGGGCTAATGCTAATGGGTGCAAGTTGTGCTTTATTATGGGAAAAAACTAAGGGGGTATTTTACAGAATCCATCAGGTTGTTCAATATACACCATTTCCTCCAAGTTTCCATTTAGAAAAGTTAACTTCACATCCATCTAGTAGACTTTGAAATTCTTGAAACTGACAAAGGCTAAAAACATCCTTATAGCCTCAAGACGAGCAATAAGGGCAAATGTCTCTTCAAAATCAATCCCCTCAACTTGAGCATAACCTTTGCATACAATCCTTGCATTGTTCCTGACAACTTGGCCATCTTTATTCAATTTGTTCTTGAAAACCCATTTAGTGCCAATTACATTATTGTCCTTAGGTCTTGGTACAAGTACCCAAGTTTCATTTTTTTCTATTTGATCCAATTCTTCTTTCGTGGCTTTTACCCAGTACTTATCTTCTTGGACTTCATCAAAACTCTTGGGTTCCACTTTAACAAGCAAACACAAGTTTGCATGTTCAGATGTACTACTTATTCTTCTCCTTGTCTGAATTTTTGTATCTCTGTCACCAATGATTAGATTTTTTGGATGATTATTTTCAACGAATCTAGATGGAGTCTTGGGTGATGCTCTTGATGGTGTCTTTGGATTTCTTTTTTCAACTTCTTCCTCTACTTCTTCTTCTTTGACACTGTCTTCCTTTTGATAGTTAACTTCTTGTGCTATTTCCTTTTGATGCCTTTCTTCATCAACTCTCACATTTGCACTTTCAACGATTTTATGCAATCTTTTGTTATACCATCTATAGGCCTTGCTTCTTATAGAGTATCCAAGGAAGATACCCTCATCATATCTAGAATCAAATTTTCCCAAGTCTTCATCATCTTGCCCGATATAACATTCGCTCTCAAACACTTTGAAGTACTTCATTGACGTAGGCCTTCCCTTCCAAAGTTCATATGGAGTTTGTAATGTCCCATTTTACGTGAGCATCAGAGTTCAAAGGATTAGCCTATCAATTGACCCTCGTAGGCTAGTGTGGTGGATTAGAGGGTCCAGTTTGGGCATTATGGAGCTCTTCAGGTGGCAGTTGTAAGTGTTTATCTCTCCAAATCCTTCATATGTTTCGAGGCATTGATATTCAGAGGTTTTGGGTTCCGTTTGGAGGTACTTACTATTTATAGTAAGTTACTAGATGTTAGAGAGGGTCCCTTATTATTTTTTGAAAGGCAGTTGGATGCACCGTGGATACAAGGGTTAACTCCCAGGTTCAGACGAAATTGAAAAATAATGATTACTTGTGGAGTTATGTTAATTGAATTATTAATAAAGTGATTACTTTAATAATAATTATTTATAAAGTGCACATTATAATGTTTTATTATGACTATTCAAGTGGGGCCATTTAATGATGAAAGACAATTATAAAGTATCTTGATATTGGCGCCCAAGTGATAAAAAGTTATAAAATCAAATTAAAAGGGCAAATTAATGATTTTAAATGTTTTAAAAGGCCTCGTGGAGAAAATCGACCTAATCTTTGGAGAAGTATATTAAGGCCATCGAAAGTAAATGAAGGCATGATTGGATCATTTTATACTTGTGTGTTTGGAGAGCTCCTCTCTTGGAGAAGGAAACCTAGGGTTTCTACAGGTTCTAGGCATTGGAGAACGAAGTATCTTCATTGTATCAGCATTCTGAGCTTGCGAGATATCAGCTGAAGATTGCTCCGTGGTTTGGCTTCATCCAGAAGTCAATATTGTGCATAATCCTAAAGCATTCAGCAAGGGTTTGAGGAGAAATTCTGAGATTGCTATTGGCAGCCATAGCGAGAAGAAATACAAAAGATTACGAGGGTTTAATGTGCTGCTACAGTACCCGCCCTACAGTACACGTGAATAGTGTTTGCTACAGTATTGTGCTATCATTGGAGAATATTCTTAGTTGTTTCTTGTCGGGTAATATTGAGTATTAATTTCAGTCATTGTGGGACGACCCTATAATCAGATTGTGTGAGCAATAAAGGAGAAATCGTGGCATCTTGTGTTGGGAGTTCGCAGCCTTTTAGCATTATTTGGAGCGATGCATTGGGTGAAGAAATCGTGGATTTCTGGCTGCAATATATCATCTATTTTGAAGTTCACTTCTACAGTTTGAAGGACGGATTGGATCTTATTCTGTAACCAGCTTGGGCACACCCCTTGGCAGGTTCGATTTTTGTGTGTTGGCTGCAAGTAATGTTTGATATTGATTGGAAAAGTGACGTCTAGCAATAAGACAGAGGATCACTGCCAGCAAGGTCAAGAAAGAGTGGGTTTCGAGTTATTCCATGTTGCTGCATCGACCTCAGTTAGCGTCCACCAGGTTCTTTATAATTGTCTTCAACATTTGCATTGTTTAGGGTAGCTGGTCTGTAGAGGTTAGATCACTGTCATAGGCAGCATTATATGAATGTAATCTTGCATACATCACATGAAGTCGGAAATCTTAGTTTACAGTCCCATTGCCTTTAGAATGGTAAATCATTCATAGATATCTTTGTCAAAGATTGTAATCAGATTGGAGGTTATTTATTTGCAATGATATTCATGAAGGGGATTGCACAAAAAATGTTTGACTAAATGTCTATTAGCTTTAAGTGCATATCTCATGTCATTTCAAGCCATAGATCTTCATGAAAGGTTACCAAAAAGAATATTGTATTGCATCCTTAGTAGTTTCAGACTTGGTACATGTTTATTTAAGTTCAGCATCATCTACACCAGAATATCAAAAAATAGATTACAATCAGCAAGTACAAAATTTGTGAGACAACTGTTTGACCATATTCCTCAAGGCTCAATTTCAGAAAATAATCATTAGAAGTGCAAAAATTCAGTTGTGGAGAACAAGGGTTCTTACAGTGGTATCAGAGCGGTTTCCTGCCATCCTATTGGGAAAGTTTCTTACATTCAGAACGGAGGGTTAGTTCGATGCAGTTGTGAATCATGGGTTCCAAAGACGATGTTGCTTATAGTTCGATGCAGTTGTGAATCATGGGTTCCAAAGACGATGTTGCTTATAGAAAGTACCTTGCACTTCCACAAAAGATTAGAAAT